>BEXV01001690.1:46661-58020 GCA_003118195.1 Hemicentrotus pulcherrimus
ACACACACACACACACACACTCCAGCAAGTTACCCTGCCATTGCCTCCCTCTTATCATTTAAATTATCATGATAAAGAACTAAAATTAGAATAGGATTTTGTAAATGAGAAAATTCCAGGGTTAAAATTGACGCTCAAAGTCATCACGTGAAGTGTAATTAATTATTATAAGCGTGATATCTTGTGACCTTCTCAAAGATGAAGGGCGTGTCTAGCCAAAGAGCTCCTCCGATATAATTTGTCCAGCGGCTATTGATCTGGTCTTTATATCGTCAAAGATATAGTAAATTATCGTATAAGGGGGTCAGGGTTTTTAACTCTGTTTTTAAATTAGGGTTAGGGGTTGAGTTTGGTGCACGGTTGAATTTAGGCCCGGAAGTTTGGAATGAGATTAGAGCAGGATATTGACAGTAGAGTAATTGTCGCCTAAAAATGTGTTGTCGATGCGATATGTATTTATATACCAAACCATCTAATAAATACAACCGGAAAGGTCATCCCATACTATTTTTAAAAATATTTTGTAGTATCGTCGAGCTATGAATTTCACATAATGTGAATTGTAAGCTCGGAAATGCCAATCTAAAATCAAATGTATTAACGTCTGAGGTACGATGAGCTTTACAGTCAGAAGACGTCAATTTTGAAGTGACAGGTCACTCGATCGTAACATACGTAACGAAAATGACTTACGGGAAGTGATGTCTGAGATGTCTGAGATATCGTATTTTAATAGAAACGAGTCCGACGTGTTTATCGTGTTACTCCCATTATCACCTTTATTTTTTTTTAGTTTACCCTTTTTTAATGGGGCATCGAAATCTTTATATATATATATATATATACTGGTATTATGTGAGGCAACAATTAAACGGACATTTGAACACGTTTAAATATGAACGTAAAAGGGAACCCCATTGTATGAACGAAAGATGTCAATAAAATGCTCCCTCATTCAAATTAAATGTTGATAACAATGAAGGACAGCGAAACACTCCAAAATTTTTACTTTATCCAACTTACTTTTGTCTTTGAAATAAATACTTACAATTTCGATCTTGTGCCTGTGCTTTTCGTGACCGATCTCCGACGGCGTCGGCGCTGTCCTGACTGCAGTCGTATTTGTTATCGTTTTTATCGACGTATTCTTGCGACGAACCATCATCCGAGTCTTCTTCCTGGTCTCTGTCGTCGTCGTTTGTCAATACTTCTTCAATATTATTGGCATATTGCGATGTTTTCTTAGGGGCATTGGTTTTCCGCAGTGGACTCCAGAGGCCGAGAAGTCCCAGGGTGACTTGGAGGACGGGGGGTAAGGGGTAAGTGTCTCTCCAGCTACTCTGAAGACGTCTCTTATTTGATTGAGGATACCATGGGCTCGATCCAATGCTTGAACTGTCAAATTGATGATCCTCTGCCAGAGGAGTAGTTTCATCACGCTCAATAGACATAAAGTAGTGATTATCCATGATGAGATTTACTTGATATTACGTTGAAGAAGAAGGGTTGTCTGGATAGCGATTCTAATGTCTCAAAGAGTGTTTGTGATTTATTCAAAATTACCTATACGTAGCCCTATTAAATAACAACAGGTACAGCACGGAAGGAAGTTCTTCGTCGGTATCAACAAATCAGAAGAGCTTAGTAAAAACGATGTCTCAATAGTTACAGTTTTCCACACCGAACGTAGGTCTCTTCACATGTTTTATTAATATTATGCACGTGATTGAAAGTAAGTGCAATAGAGGAATGGCAATAACGTAACACTTCTCCTGTAATACGTTCTTCACTCTATAATTCCCACCCATACATAATACCAAGAACCAATCGCATCGAATCCTTCAGCCAATGATTATGCAAATTAGCAGTATTCACAAGGACATCCAGAATTACGGCACGGAAACTCATCTGCCATTGGATATAGGATTCGAAAGTTATACAAAAGTAATGCTCTAATTAAAAACATATTACAGAGACATGATTTCTCATTAACTTTCTGCAGAGTGGTGCAGGTTTCACATTACGTATGTCATTATTATTAAAAAATCACCTCAATTAAGAAACCAGGGATTATCAATCACAGTTAAATTGTGTCATACTAGTTAGGGGAATTACATCGGACAAATTACACAATGTTTCATTGTAATGAATCATAAAAAAGGTCTTTTCACGTCCTTTTCCTTTTCTTTATGCACATTTATTTACTTCTACGTTTGCTGTGGAATACGGTTTCAGAAAAGCAGTAGTTTTCTGACTTTAAAAAAAAAAATAGTTCATTCACAGCTGTAAGGGTATTCACCATGATTGTTATTTTAATAAGCGTTCATGTCTCTTGTTTGATTCAACTAAAGAGGTATACTTGTAACAGAATTTATCGTAATCGCAGGAAGTGTTTATTCATAATGATATCCACAAATCGTTTCAATCTTAACATTCTTTTTCTTTAGCATGGAGAGAGAAGAAGTTATCACAATCACAGTTATTCATAATGATTTCCACAAATCGTATCAATCTTAAAGGTTAAGACCAGTTATGGTCATGCGATTGCATTGTGAAAGAAACGTTGTGGAATCTATCAGAAAAGGTTGATCATCTAGCATATAAGTATTGGTGTGTACTGCAAAGTTCTGGAATCATCAAAATGATAAGAAATTTGACCCTGTCTTCGTAAAGTTACAAGCACTGTACACAGAAAGATGTATATGGGACTATACGCATATCTCTCACAGACCACAGATAAACTAATTTACCAAATATATCAATTAGTAGGCAGTTTCCCGGCAAAAGTTTTATCATCATCTAAATAGTCAAAACATAATCTTTCACATGATTGTTAATAAGAGCTTTCATTTCATTTTTTTGAAATTGGGGTTTTTCCAATACTGGTCTTCACCTTTAACATTCTCTTTCTTCAACATATAGAAAGGAGAAGTTATACCAGCGAGATGATTCGACACTTTCTAACGAGAAGTCGGAAACACTCTTGCGAAACTAAAAATTCGTTTGCAAATTTGAAGGCTACCACCAATGTGTGTGTGTAGGTAGGAGTTGGGGTGGGTGGGAGTTGGTGTCCATGTGTGTGAGAGAGAGAGAGAGAAAAAAAAAGAGAGAGAGAGAGAGAGAAAGAGAGACCCAGAACAAAACAAACAAGGAGGGAGGTTTGTGTGTGTGGGGGTGGGGGAGGGTCTTTAAATTTGGCGTCAGCGGGCTCTTAAGTGTGCTTGAACCGGAAATAAACGACCCAATTGGACAATCATTATATTTCACATTTATTCCCTTCTCAACTTCTTTTTTTTTCACTCTCTCTTTTTCAAGTTCTTCCCCCTCTCCTCTCTTGATTATTCCTGCTTTTTTTTCTCTCTCTCTCTTTCTCTGCATTCCTTCTCCTATCCACTTTATTTCCTTTTCTCCCTTGCGCCTTAGATATCATTTCCTCACTTTTCTTTAACTTTATACCATACGAAGAAAACATTGTAGACTTGCACAGTATCATTTCTTTTTTTATAACCGATCGAAAATAGCATCAGGAGTGTGACGAAGCACACAGTACCGCGTGATCTGAACTCGTGCATAAACTTAGGAGAAAGACACCAAAAGTGGGAGGTAAGGTGGTGGTTGTGATTTCAGTTCAGGTCAGTTCCAGTTTAGATTCTTTTATTTTACATGAACAAAAATACATAAACAAAACATAGCATATTAAACAAATCAATATTCATGAACAATAAAAAGACATTTACACAGCATTAGTTTGTATTGCATTTACACGCGATAATTTCAAAATTACATGTGAAAAGAGAACGTCAAAAGCATAGCTTGTAGAGTTTAAGTTCCTCGAAATCATTTCGAAACAGTGTCATTCAAAATCAGGTGGAAGTATAATGAATTCAAAAGAAATATCGAAAAGCAAATATCAAGTAAAGCAAAGTATACATACCAAACAATGAAATTATATGGATGATGGATGTAAGGAGAAAGGGAAATAGGATGAAAAGGTAAAGAATGGGAGACAGAAGAAGTAAGAAAACATAAATGAGGAAGTTTTAGAATGGAATTTTCGAGGTCGGGAGCAACAGTCGGGGTAAATAGATAAGTAGTGCTTTACGCGTTCAAATTCAAGTATAACACTTTTTAAAAATAAATCTGACGCATCTTTTAAGCTGTTTGAGAAGTGTTTGGTTGATGGTGGTGGTGGTGGTGGTGATGGTGGCGGTGGTGGTGGTGGTGGTGGTAGTGATGACGGTGTTGATGGTGTTGATGGTGGTGATGGTGGTGATGGTGGTGATGGTGGTGATGGTGTTGATATGATGGTGGTGGTGGGTGTAATCATATAGTGTAAATGTGGCGGGTGTTGATGGTTAAGAATATTTTCAAAGGTAAAATGATTTATACAAGACTTGTCATATTGTTCAGTATCATCACTGTACACATTTTTTGAAGTAGTTATAAATGTATGACAGGATTAATAATGCCCCACATTGTTTTCAACAGTTGTTTTTCCAGGATTTTAACCTACTTGGGGAATGATTTGTCAAAGTCTCTCTTCCTTTAAATCAAATTACAAGGTGCACATGCTTTATGCATAATTTATAACTCAATTACCTAATGAGCCAACTTTAAATCTAATAACCGTTCTTTCTATGTTTCTTAGTGAATGGCAATATCTTCCGATAATCTTTTTGATTATTATTATTTTGTACAAAACCATTTATCAACCTTTTTTTTTTGTTGTTGGGGGGGGGGGTAAATTTTTCATGATCCGTCCACTTATTAATATTATGGGATCAACTAGCACGTATCACATGCGACTTATTTGTCTTTAACTGATGCGTGTGTCCCACCCCTTGAATATTGGAGGCCTATCGAAGACCATGCCCCTATCCCTCCCAGTGAACAACAACTTTCTTTTTATTTTTCCAATGTATATTAATATGTATTTCAATGTATTTCTTTGCCTATGTCTTACAACAATGTATAATGTCATTTTACTGTGATTGGAATCAAATAAAGTTCAATTCAATTCAATTCAACTTAATACAAACATGGACACAATGGACCAACTATTCCCTCCACGACTACTACTACTACATCTATACTACTACAATTACTACTTTTACTATTAACAACAAGATTTGTTTATCGAGCTAATATTCACCAGCATGGTGCTCAAAAGTGGTTGACCATAACCCCGGTCCGAGCTAGACTATCAACGACTGACGTGTGCAGCATTCAAGGAAATTCCGTCCTACCGATAGGTATACCTATCACGAATGGGTGCAGAGTTCATCGGTCGATTAATGTCTTTCTATAGAGATTAGTGTCACGCCGGAACACGAACCCATGACCTTCGCACTTCCAGTCAAGTATTTAAACATCTGGACAGCGACACCTCTAGGCTCTACCATGATGTGTATGATTGCAGTCCGCCGGTGGATAGTTCCACCTTGTGTGCTCCTGGTCGTTTTCCCCCATGTGTCCCAAATAAAATCCTATAGCACTGAAGATGAGTGTAGGGGTAAGATCACCGGAATGATCAACATTGATCTCACGTAGGTACCTATTGATGGCTGTCCAGTAAGCATCATGGACGTGCTGTCGATGCTTTGCGATTTCGTACTTAAATCGCTTCCAGACGTGCTCCAGGTTTAGCCCTCCTATCGCAACACACGGGACGACGAAGAACATGATTTTCTGTGAGCCGATCAAGACATTGAGGAAAAATAATTTGGGGAGGTTCTGAAGGTCAATATTTTTATCACTGAAAACGAGATAATTCCAAAGAATATGCGCGGTCAGTCCCCAAGTCGCAACAACCATGGTGAAAGCCATCCATCTCCTGATGAGTCGACGTAGTACATTGTATTGCGCGTAAAATCGGGATATTCTTCTGCACACTCGATCGATATTTTGAACCGATGCATGTTCGCGGGCGAAAGCAGAAATCTGACGCACTTCACATTCAAACGAAAGACGTTCAATAAAGATGAGATAACAAAAACAACCGTAAAAGATATAGCCAAGAAAAGCACACCAGTGTGTTATTTCTTTATATGTTGTCAGGGTATAACAAGATCGAAAATAGTAGTCATTGACAAAGCGAAGCATGGCATTTGTTACTGGCCATGCAAGAAAGAAAATCAGACGAAACCAGGATAGACCTTTGGCGCCAAAACGTGAATTCATCAAAATCGCTACGCGTGTAGAAAGAAAGGATCGGCATAGTGGATATCCTTCTCGATAACGGCGACCAAGGGTCAGGTAGAGAATTCGCGCGTAGAAACACCAGAAAGGTATGACCATGATTTGAAAGAGGTACGTAAAGTATGCAACAAGATGAAGAAATTCTTCTTTCTTTCCCCAGTAGAACCTCATGTAGCTCTGAAAGTCATACGTCATCAGGCAGCACGGTAAAAGGAGGTACAAGAAGGCGCAAATGTTAACAGTTTTCAACCAACCTGTAAAAGAAAAAAATCAAATTAATACGATTATGATGATATGTTTTCCTTACAATACCCGGCGTGGTATCTAAAACAAGAAAACGTTTCTTTACTGGGATTCTTGCGAAATATTCAACCTCCTTACTTGGGAGTTTAACTAAAAACTGGTCAGGTAAGATTAAGTTGAGACACGTCTTGATGTGATAGTCCATTTACATTACGTTACTTCTCTTAGTCTAAGTCAAAGCATCTTAAGATTGAGCCGCTTATAAAGCTAGCGATAATCTAATTAATGGGAAGATGAAAAATCAGTCTTCTAGAGCCGTTTCCAGAAGTTAGGGAAGGGTAGGGTCTACTTGCGCCGAAACCATGCCAATGTAAGAGGGTTCGGACAGTGGTGTAATGATTGAGCCATTGAAATGCAAATAATTTTTAAAAAAATCAAATTTTAAGAACATGCATTAAGAGTGTAGGATCGATAAGCATTTTCGTTGAATAACATTGCTAGATAATGCAAAACAGAGAGCACTCCAGAAGTTTACCGAGCCATTGTCTCCCTCTTATCATTTAAATATAATTGAAATAGGCTTTTTTTTGTAAAAAATGGGTAAATTCCATGGATAAAATTGACGCTTATATCACGTGAAGTGAAGTTAATTGTTAGAAGCGTGATATCTTGTGACTTTTTCAAAGATGAAGGGCGTGGCTAACCAAAGAGCTCCTCCGATATAATATGTCCAACGACTATTAATCTGGTCTTTAATTCGTCAAAGATATAATACTGAATCTAATGACCGGGGTAATAGTATATATGTAAAGCGCTTAGAGACATTTGTATTAATCGCTTTATAAAAGCTAAACATTATTATATTATATTAATTATTAGGGTTTACGGTTAGGGGTTGAGTTCAGTCCACTGTTGAAGTTTGGAATGAGGTTAGAGCAGGATATTGACCGTAGAGTAATTGTCGTCAGAGTATGTGTTGTCAAGATACCAAACCATCAAATAAATGAAACCGGGAAGGTCTTCCCATACTATTTTTCAATATTGTTCTTAGTATCGACGAGCTATGAATTTCGCATAATCTTTGAATTGAAAGTTCAGGGGAAAATGTATTTATGTCTGAAGTACAATGAGCTTTGCAGTCAGAAGACGTAAATTTGAAGTGATAGGTCACTCGTTCGTAACGAAAATGACTTACGAAATGTGATGTCTGAGAAGAAAAGAAGAAAACAAAATAGCATTTTGATAGAAACGAGCCCGATGTGTTTATCGTTTTACTCCAATTATCCCCTTTAGATTTTTATTTCCCCTTTTTAGAATGAGGAAATCACATTCTTTTTATCAATATAAAGCAACAATTCAACGGACATTCAAAAACATTTAAATATTATTGAAAAAAGGTGTCAATAGAACATCCCTTTGTTCAAAATGAATGTGGACTATAATCAATGAAGAACAGTGAAAAACTCCTTACAATTTCTAAGTCGTCCAACATATTTCTGTCTTTGAAATCGATACTTACATTTTCGGTCTTGTGCCCGTGCTTTCGTTGACCAATCTCCCACGTCGTCGTCGCTTTCGTAAATGTAGTTGTATTTGTTTCCATTTGTATCGACGTATTCTTGCGACGAATCATCATCCGAGTCTTCTTCCTGGTCTCTGTCGTCGTTGTATGCCAATATTTCCTCAAGGTTAATGGAATTGTGTGTTTTCTTCGTAGGCGATTTGGTTCTCTGCAACGGACTCCAGAGGCCGAGGAGTCCCAGAATGACTTGGACGACCGGTGGTAAGGGATAAGTGTCTCTCCAGCGTCTCTTAAGGTGTCTCTTAAGGCGTCTCTCATTTAACTGGGGATAACATATTGTGTCTAATTCAATGCTTGAACTGTCAAATAGTTGGTCCTCTATCAGAGGAGTAGTTTCACCACACTGGTTAGACAGAGAGTAATTATTACCCATGATGGGATTGGCTTGATATTACGATGAAGGAGAAGGGTCGCCTGGATGGCGGTTCTTATATCTCAAAGAGTATTAGTAATGAAAATCGCCTGCGTAGCCCTATCAAAAGACAACAGATCCAGCTCGGTAGGAAGTTCTTCGTCAGTATCATCAACTTAGGAGGGCTAATTAAAACAATGTCTAATTAGTTACAGTTTTCCACACCGAATGAAAGTCTCCTCACGTGTCACATGAACATGATTAAGAACAAGTGCAATTGAGGAACGCCAATAACGTCGTACGTTTGCTGTAAGTCTTCACTCTCTAATTCCAACTCATAAATCATACCGAGAACCAATCGCATCGATTCTTCTAAGTGATCATTATGCAAATTAGCAGTATTCACAATGACATGAGAGTTATAAATAGTTACTTACTGCTCTCTTATATAAACAAATATTACAGAGATATCATTTCTCATTTCCTTCCTTTTGTGTGCTGCAAGTTTCGCATTACGTATGCCAATATTATTATTAAATATCATCTCAATTAGGAAGCGGAGATAAATAATCTCATTTACACCATGACATATTATATCCTGCATCAACAAATATTGGTTTTTGATTGGTTGAGAGCTTGTCACGTCTTTTTGTCTTCTTTGGTAATAACATACATAAAATGAGCTGTAAAGGGTACATGAGCATTTGTCTACATCAATAACCCACTTCTTGTGATGGCCAAAATTAAACTGATTGAATCTTTGCGAAGCATAAAACGTATGGCCATTCGGTACAATGGTCTGAAAATCAAGACTATTACTTATTGTATGCGGGCATCTCGGCGCCAAATATAAATGCATACACAATTCATATAGGCCTATTCGGTCACCTCGACATAAGATTATGAGGATATGATTAGGCATGTCGTTGCCCAGAATTATCTTGTTTTTTTGAGAGAGTGAAGTGAAGGAAAGTGGTAAAAATAAAATGTCGATATTCTGATATAAAAGATATTAGATATATAGGGTCACCTCGCAGTCAAATAGGAAAATATTTGGGCACCCCGTTGCCTTAATACGAAGCTATCTAGGCACTTCGCTGCCTGAAATCAACATGTTTCTAAATAAGCGAACTAAACGAGTGAGGAATACATACACTTGAAAATACATAAGTTTTTTTAAAATCAACTTTAAACTTTAGTACTGGTAATGCGATTGCATTGTGAAAGAAAAGGTGTGGAAAGGATCAGAAACAGTTGATCATGTAGCATGTAAGTATTGGTGAGCACTGCAAGGTTCTGGAGTCATCAAAATCATAATGAATTTGACCGAGTCTTGGTAAAGTAACAAGCACTGTACACAGAAAGCTATATACGGGTCAACACACATGGTGTCGGGGCTGGTACTATCTTGATTTCCTTGTCTTTCTATGCTCATTACTCAGCCAGTATACTTTTTTCTTCCAAAATTGTTTTTGGCACATGTCATTAATTTGTAATCTTGAACATTCAGTGTAAGTTTCGTTTGATTCTGTGAGAATTAATTTTCTTTTTTTAAAAACCAGAACTGGAGTTTATCTTTAATTTTAGAAAGTTGTAACATAGGCTACATATTAATATATATATATATATATATGCAATGTTTATGTTATGTCTCCGTCTGATGTTTATACATATTTGCTTACACCAGAAATAATCATTGGTGCAAACCCCAAATTCTGATGTACGATGTAAGAGTCAGGGGTTATTCTAAATGATTGAATTATAAAACAAATCAGTTGATGGGACGGAGCCTAATTTAAGAAGATTTTGGTATGCTTGGGCTCTAGTGCCGAAATTCAAATTATCTTGAACATTCTTTTTGGTATCGATTACAAACATAGATAAGTAATGTTATTTAGTAATGTTAGTAATGTTTGATCTTCTTGGCAATTTAAGTAATGTTAGTTTGTTAAGTTATGTTAGAAATATTTGATCTTCTTATTAATTTTAGTAATGCTACTTTGTTAAGTTATGTTAGTAGTATTTGGTTTTCTTGATAATTTGAGTAATGTTAATTCAATTAGTAATATTGATTTTTGTTTGAAGTAATTTTGATTTGTGCACATGTAAAGCGCTTTGAAACTTTTGTCACAAGCGCTATATAAATTTGTCATATTATACACTACACAATACACTGACGGAAATTACAAAGTGATTGAATAATTAAAAAAAAGCTACATAATATGTAACTAATCCTACACAAGAAGCAAAAACTAACACACACAAATGGGACAAAGAAATGATACAATAGTGCAATGTTAATTACACATATAAACAGTGCGGTTGTCAAATTCAAAGCTTCCACATTATGTGATGTTTGAGATTATGCTTAAAACCGTTTAAAGAAGCACATCGTTTAAGTTTAGGGGGAAGTTTGTTCCAGAAAGTGGGTCCTTGGCATATAACGAGTAAGAGTAAGGTGGAGAATGGTAACATTTTATACATCCCTCTTTTTGGTCGTCATTGGCATTACATCCCATTTTGTTATTACCTCTCTTTGGACCGATGCACATTCCTCAAAAGGAAAGTAGGACGAATGTCGAGACTAATAGGCGAAGAATATCTTAAACAATTCATATAATAATAATAATAATAATAATTTTGACATAAACTACTGTACAATATCAAAATCATGTAGAATGAAATTTGGGAGCAGAAATATTTATTTGCGGCAGAATTATATTTCAATAATTTTTAAGTGCATAATACAGACGATACATATACTATACATACACAGAAGACCTTAAAGTGAACTCTGCATCACTCCATAAGTCATGGTTACTGTAAATCATAAAGGATAAAAGTACTATTTCAACAATAATTTACTGATATGAATTTTGCTATTTTTTATAATTCTGTTTTTATTAGTCATAAAAAATCATAATATATATATAAATGATTTACATGATCAAGTTACAATAACACACACAAAAAAAAAAAAAAAA
>BEXV01001691.1:26839-37379 GCA_003118195.1 Hemicentrotus pulcherrimus
TAAGTATGAGTATAAGTATACAAGTATACATTTAAGGATAAGCATATCTTTAAGTATAAATATAGGTATAAATACTAGAACAAGGACAAGTATACGTATAAATAGAAGGAAGAATAGCATGTATTGTCTATTCACTGGAAATTCCTCTTCCACTGGTTATCAGAGAAATAACGATGGTATAAACATTCACATATTATGGATGATAATACATTCGTGATAGGCGTTATTAATACATTTACGATAAAAACATGAGAAACCATTATGATTGAATCATCGCTATACCATTGTGTTTTATTCTACTAAAACTTTTAACCTTAAAGCCTATATCTGCACTACTTTGTCCAGGAGGGATTAGACCTCCCTACATGGTCACTGACAGGTTGGTATCTCATCAAATCAGCTCACAATTAACGTAAGACAAAGAGGATCATGGGGACCAATGGTCACCGCTTAGGCATTGTTTGCTATATAGAGGGCGCAAGTAGCTATAAGTAATGCAGTGGGGATTTTAAGAGGATTTATGAGTTCAGTCATTGTCGGTTTTAACAAACCATTTTCCATAGACGAACAGGCGTCCAAGTTTTCAGTTTGTTTAACACCTCACTCCACTTTAAAAGTATTTCTGGTTCTGGTTCTGAATGATGTCCAGACAAAGCGGGATCCCGCATCGCATCAGAGGGTTGGCCTGTTGATTGACCTGGTGGAATTTACTTCAATCAGAATTTAATTCAAAATGTTCCTTGTTGCCACCCAATTTTATCTCCACATACAGTGGATAGCATGTCTCTCTCTTCAGAACACCTTTTCATAGCGCTGGTCGATTATTTCGCTTCAAAGACTGAAATAAATCGGTATCGTCCAGATTTCCCTTTACTTGTGCGAATATACGACATTTGGCATTTATCCATCATAATTCCTGACTAAAAACAAATATTTTGATATGACTATGGCTAATGGTTGTAATACCAGAAATAATTGCACACATTGCACGGAATTGCTCCCACTCTATTTAAAAATAGCAGACTGTATAGTATCGATAAGCTTGAACATAACACATTTTGCCTTAGTGCTCTTGCTTCACGAATCATCCTCCAGAAACCGTCCATAATGTCGGAACTGCGTCTTGCACTCAACATCACTCAAATACTGGCGATGGGATTTTAACGAGCCAAACAACCGAGGGACATTATTCCACTTCTACAGAATCGTGGAATAGGAATAACTTGAATACTAACAATAAAAGAACATCACAGGGGTGTAAAACATTTGCAGTATTAAATAAAAACAAATGGTGCTTAGTGCTACTGGCAAACAATGGTCTTTTTTTAGTGTCATGAATTCCTCCATTCATTCTTTTCACCCACTTCCTCTCTCTTCAGCTTATTTTTTCAATATTTTGGAAAGTGTTTCTCCTTTTTTTCCTGCAGTTTAATTAGTTTTCATAAATTTTGTTTCTTTTCCTACAAGATGATATTTGCCAATAATATGAGGTGTAGATGCTGCTTATAAGCATCGGCTTGCATGGTGATGTAGATATACAGTAGGCTAACGGTTGTCTCCTGACGACGGATCTAGTCAACATTTTCGAAACGTCGATCCCCTCCTACCACCCATCCTCTCCTACCGGCGCTTTAGTTCTCTTTAGAATTATAAGCTCAAGAAAGATTACTAACAGTCCTTTTCTGGACTACACACACTCAAGAAAGAAAGATCACCGACAGTCCTTATCAGGACTCGCCAATCCCCCCCCCCCCCCTCTCACATGGTGCTACCGTAAACCTACTGTATATAATATGAGGTGTATTCTAAAATAAAAGTTGTAACAAAAAAAGTAAAAAACTCAGATAATTTAGTGATTTTAAAAATGATCGTATTATCTGCGTAATTAAAAAACATATATTTCTTCTTTGTTATGAATATGAAATCAAAACAGTTTTACTTATATAAAGGAGTCATGATGTACCATCACTCGCCAAAATGATGCAATTATGTTTTTGAAATGAAAAAAAGGAGAGTAAATAAATGACAGGTGATATGATGCAAGAGTTCACTCGAATATTTAAGACTTATATACAGATTGATAAATCAGTTATGAATTAGAAAGAATAATCATTATATTTATGAAACTCAATTGATTAAAATAAGGCCTTCACCTGGTATTGCCATATTGTTTGCCGCACCATCCCTGTCTGAATGTTTCATCACACTACATGGTATAATAAACATGATATTAACTGTTACGATCAAAATGCATTTGCAGCAATACTGCAATGAAAAACACTATGATGATTATTACAGAATTCATTAATTAAAATAAGAATGATAATGATAAATGTATGTATTATACGGTATCAAACAAATTTAATTACAATTTAAACAAACAAACGAAACAAATTTAAGTTGACACGAAAATTATTTTGCTTGTTAAATGTTTTCATTAATCAAGATTTTCACCAGCGAGAGATCTAAAGACCCTTTTTTACTGCATATATTTCTTTTTCTCACGTCATGTATATTATCTTTTGAATTGTCTTGGTGTTCAATATCAAGCCTTTTAGCCCTACTGTGAGCAAGGTCGTATTATCGTATACTATATTAAACCATGATTATTTGTTTAACATTAACTTTTGTTAATATACAGTGCACCCAACTTTGGTAAGTTCTAATTATAAAGTTATAACCTATGTGACCTTGAATCATATATCATGCTAATTTTGTAACTTATACTCCGTCTAAGGATACCATATTACCATATTGCTAATTGTAATGCCATGGATGACTGAGCAGCAGGCTTTACAAAAGGTATTGTCAAAGTCCTCTTGTACCAAGCTTGGGATGATTGAATGTGGATCAAAAGCCATCATGTTTGTATTATCTCATTCCAGACAGAATTATTTACACTGGCTTTTAGTCAGTTGAAAATAAATTATGTTGATATCAACTCAAACACAAGGAAATGCTTATTACGCGCAAAATTCATGTTATTCTCTTCGATGTGATGATTACAATCTTGACTTCATTCGGAGCTCTCGTTTAAGGTAACACTTTTCTTTGAGTGATACACAAATGGATAAAGCTTATTTGGGATAATATCTTTTTAAAGAAAGTCTACTGTAAATTTAGTTGATAGCTATCATCATAATGTTCTTTCTTGCATTTGGACTTTGTAACCTTTGAGCTTTCAAAGTTTACGAAACCGGTATTCGAGATAAACACCTTATGTGAAATGGCGCAGTGGACGAGTGAGCTGAGAGAACTTCATGAGACAAGAAGTTAGTAGGCTGTCCAAAGTAATAAAAAGGTTATCATATGGAACACGATTCTGTGAAAGCCTGAAAATATTGCATCATTTTAAACAATGAAGCACCAAATCCCGATTCAAAATTTAACTTTTAAAAGGATTTAAGACCAAAAAAGGACATACATAAGGCCTGAACAACATTCCTTCCATCAGCCAAAACTTAGTACAAGGAAATGTTGACGACACATTTTAAAGACCCTGGTACTCACTCACCCGTGTCAGAAATATTATGAATATGGTATCATTTGACAGTAATTCAGTTACTCTTTATCATGAAATACATTTCTAGGTCATATAGGTGATGGAATATTAATCAGGTGCTACCAAAGTTGGGTACAATTTTTGTATACACGCTGTGTATAATTATAAAGGCTATGACGAAGACATCGATTTCTAAATTACTGCTTCATTTACATTGAAAGCTCGACATCGTACTATGTGACAGCTGCAAATTGAGTTTTTGTGTGAACTCATCTAGTTCCAAGGAATGGAAAATGTGGTTTGATATTTTTGGATAAAATCAAAATACTCAGAAAAACCAAAGTCGGCGTTTATAAGTGACATAATACTCAATGGTGAAAATATAAACTACTTTTACAAAGTTCTCTCTCTCTCTCTCTCTCTATGTATCCTTAATATTATATTACATTTATATAGCGCTTAATACAAAGTTTTTAAGCTCTTTTCTCTCTTTTCTCTCTTGCCTATCTATCTATCTCCTTCTTCCCTCCTATCTATCTCCCTCCATTCTTACTTTCTCTTTCTCTTTCTATCTCTCTTTGTCCTTCTCCCTCCCCCTCTTTGATACTCCCCGCCTCTTCCTTTGACTTTCTCTCTCTCTGTCTCTCTTAAAGGTACTATGTCCCATTTGCAGGCGAAAAAATGAAAAAGTTTAATTCAAACTGCATTTGAAAGATAATACTAATTCAGAACTTCCCTAAAAAAGGTGGGGCTTGAAAATGTCTCCAAGTGGGAAAATGACGACTATTAGTTGTCAAATCGACTTTAGGGCTATAGAGCCTAAAAGTAATAGTCTTGATTTTCAGACAAATGTACCGAATGGTAATACGTTTTATGCTGCGCAAAGATTCACTCAGTTTAATCTTGGCCATCACAAGAAGTAAATTATTGATGTAGACAAATGCTCATGTACCCTTTACAACTCTTTTCATGTTATGTTATTACCAAAGAAGAAAAAAAGCCAGTCAGTCACTCAATAGTGTCTGACAGTGAAGTCTAGCAAGTAAACAGGTTTCCTTGCATAATTTGAATATGAGGAAACTGCTAACGTTTAAATTTCACAGATAGGACATACATGACATATTCATAATTCCTGCAAAGTTTCTACAGCATTTGAGGTTGGCTGCAAAAGGGACAAAGTACCTTTAACGAAATGAGCAAAATTGTATAGCGAAACCAAAGCACGCAATATCTAAAATTCTAAATCCGCATCGATACAGCTCGGTTCATGGTACAATGTATGAAACCTTGGCCACACATGCGCCTGTAGAAATCGATATGAAGCTTGGGTGGAGTCCCACTCCATTTAGATCAATGAAATAGAATTCATCATAGGAATTAGTCTCACAACAGTGCTTCTACATACTGTGGTATACCTCAGTCATACCGTTTTAACATTGTTCAGTGTAATGTAATGTGTTGTTCGTTTTATTGTCGGTTTCGTGTTGGTCTCCTCTGTGTGACTTGGGTATTTCGCTTCTGATCAGTTACTTATTTTGTTTGATGATGATTGTTTTACCTGACTGCTAAGAATGCATGTATATGCTTGTAAGTAAACAGCCAGGAGACCGACTGCTTTAGTTCCTCTCCGAGGGACTTGGTAAAGAGGATAATGCCTTGCCAAAGGGCATGAGCGCATTGACTTGGTTTCGGACCCGGGACCTCCCGGTTAAGAGACCATTGCTCTCCCACTGAGCCATCGCGCTTCCTCGACAAGACCGAGAACAGACCGAATGGCAGAGAGTCTGTCCGTTTGCAGTCGGTATAGTTTCGGTTTTGGCGGGTTGACTCCATCCCGACAAGACCGTCACCAAACCGAACAGAAATTAAATTATCCTGTATATGACCAAGAGTCGGTTGGTTCGCAGTTGGTTTAGAGTCGGTTTGACGGTTTGCCTGAGGCTGCACTCCAACAGAGACCGACAACTTACAAAACAGAAATTACATTATTTTGAATGACCAAGATTCGGTCGGTTTGCTGTCGGTATAGAGTCAAATTAGACAACAGTGTCCAAACAGCACTTACATCCCCCCGTATTGATCAAATTACCGGTCGGTTTATACCACGTCAGTGCATAATGACAAGACCAACACCAGACCGAAAAACAGAGCGAACAGAAATTTCATTGCCACATTGACCGAGAGGCAGTCGGAGTCGGTTTGTCGGTGTGACTTGGGTAGAACGCAGAAAGCCATTGAATGTATCTTGTGTATTGTCGGCTTTATTTAGTATTTTGCATAATTAATACTTTATCTACAACTCCGTCATTCATCATTTATGTAACAAAGGCATTTTTTGACGAGGCTTTAAATTATTCACTTCGTCGATAGTTCATGGTGTTTACATCCCAGATAAAAGTACAATGGCCCGCATTATACGTTATCTTGAACAACTGGGATTAGTTTCTCCGAACCGTCATAATATCATCTCATACATGTAGAAACGAGTGTGAATTTTTTAAAGTGAAATTCCCACGAACCATAATTTCGCACAAAAAGAACATAACTTGCTCATGTATTTATTATGTTATCTTCATTCCAGAGGTTCAAATATCCATTATTTCTAAAGTGTAATGAGTTCTTATAGGACAGACCTTTCAAAAGAATATTTACAAAAACGTAATGCATTAACATGGCTTTTAACCTAATCAATTTACGACACGATATCGAAAGAAATAAATGTCTCAATGTCAGCATTAATAGCCTATATCCATGCAGAAAACCATTATTGATGATATACGTTAATGAGACATCCATTATTCACCATTTGCGTCTATCATGATGATAAACAGTACAACGTAATAGCATCTCCCTGGTAATTGCACCAGTATGATTTTTAAAGAACAGATTAATCCCTTCTGTATCATAAACTTTTCGAGATGCAGTTAAAATGCCGAGGCATTAACGATTCCACATTAATAAATGCCTTAAATGTGTGGCAATTAAATGTGTCATTTCTTTGTTTTGCAAGTTTGCTATATAATTCGGAGAAAGAAAAACATGTTTGAAGAAGAAGAAAAGTTGTCAACATGGCCTATAGAGTATTTCTAACATCAAATCTGCTTAGAAATACCAAAAGGGCGCAAAATCTCGGGTAAACAACAAATGTAAAGTATAACAAAAATGGTCGTCAAAATGGTCTATGTGATTCATCAAATGTCAACTATGCCTCGTGTACCAATCACCATTTGTAAAGGATATTTAATCTTCTTCCCCGATCGTTCAATATGCTATCGGTTGCTATGGCAACCCATTTTTAATTGCGCCTTGCAGAGGATGGATAACCCAGTTTGTATCTCCGTGGTAGTCACGTGATCTCCTTGGAAACCAAATATGGACGCCATTACAATATAGTCTAAATGAATTGAATGTCTAATACCAAGGATTCAACTTATCCAGCGCAAAAAATTCATTGGATTCATTAGGGTGTAAAAGCTAAAATATACCACACTGATATTTGATAACAATGTTGAAACAGTTCTCGAATCAGTCTGTTGATAGTCCAGTTTGCTTATGTATTTGAATTCAATTCAATTGTTTGATTTATCCAAATCATTATCATTTTTACATCAAATACAATTACAGTTCATGTACTGTAACACAATAGATAAGGGAAAAAAGAGGAACTAAAAAAAAGCAGAAGCTTGAGGTTCCCTCAGGATGATGCCATATTCCCATTATCCCACGCTACCAATCGTCAACTATTTCACACGCTATGCACAATATGTAGCATTCCTGTATGAATGAACGTGACTTTGCCTACATTGGTTGTTGCTATGTCTGGTAATGCTCTGTCAAACTTGTGTGTCGTGAAGAAGTTTTTTCTTCTTCAGGAATTATGCATCAAATAAAAGCAGACCTTTCTAGAAATTCGGGTAGAGCTAATGTAGAGCACTCATCTCTCTATCTCCTATTTTAAAAGTCACGAAAATCAAAATTATACTCGCACGTTCATCGAGTCCCATCATTAAGTAATAAACCGCTCAAATACGGATACAATTCAGTAAACATGATTTGCTCAATTTTGAAGGAAAGAACATCATTTAGAAGTGACTTCAATGATATTTAAAATTCTATTCTATTCAATCCATCCCATCATTTAACGAAGATACGTACTTGGAATGTTTTACGAACTTGGTAATGGGTTAGTGAATATGAATATTCATGCGCATGTACTCCTTATAAGGGCACTTAATAAATTGTTGTTATTTTTTGTTACAGGCGCAGATGGACCCGTGACGATCTTTGCCCCTGGTGACGTCATCAATGTGACATGGCACTTGGCCTACTCTCACAGGGTAAGAACGTTATATTATTAGTATTTACAATGTTGCCCATAAAGTTGGAATAATAGTGTTTTTCTATTTTCTTTTCATGCGATAATTGTGACAATATGGTTTATTCTTGATTTATAAATTTCATATCTTCTCCGAACTTTATTGGTCAATCTAAAGAGTCGGAACAGTTTGATCAATAAAGTTCTGAGAGAATATAAACGTTATCGTAATCACTTCATGAAAGAGGTAAAACAAATATCAACTTAATGGGCAATTACAGTTTAATTATAGTGCCATTAAATACGCAGACATGGTCATTGGTTAAAATTATGAATTGAAAATATTGAATATAATTATGGTTCACGCCTCGTACACACGCCTATGGATAAATCAAATCAGCACGGGTCTGTGGTTCTGTGCTGTCTTACTTTCTAAATTCATTTTTTTGGTTGTCATTTGCTAACATTTTACATACAACCTTATACAAAACATAACAGTTATCATAACATTATACATAGTAGGTATAATATACACCGTATTGTTGTCTCTATCTTCCTCTCTTTATGCCCCCCCTCTCTCTCTCTCTCTCTCTCTCTCTCGTTTTTTCTTCTCTCTCTCTCTCCCTCTCACTCCCTCTCCCTCCCTCTCCCCCTTCTCCCTCCCTCTCTCTATCTCTGTCCTTCTCTCTATCTCCATTTTCTCTGTCTCTTTCCATCATTCACATGGGATACATCGGTACTAGGAGATGACGATGACAATGATAATGACAATGACATAGACAATGATTTTTTATTTCTTTAACGGCCCCAATAGTACAAATATAATGTTCAACAATGATATTCATATACAAATTAAAAATAAACACACAGAGAAAATCTTTAAAAACAAGAAAATCTTTGGCAGCGAACAACAAACAACTGAAGGCAAGCTTTAGGATATACTTTTAAAAAATACATGGTACCCTACATCTCAACTGGCAGTATACTAAAAACGGCAACAACCATTAAACCAAAACTCTAACGTAAAAGGACAAAACAAATTATCCAAACTTAGAAAAAATGATCTTAAAAAAATTGGAAAGGTTCTTTAACTGCTTAACAGAATTTGCATGATAACGCATGTGAATTAACTCACACAATGAGACATAGCCCTCTTCCTAACTTGGTAAGGACTCTGAACGAACATTTTTTCTGATGCCAATAATTTTGTATGTCTGATATTCACTCTGCTGTAATATTGAGTGTAATGCACTCCTTGTGGCTAGTACTTACCAGTAATTGTGCAATTGGTATTTAATCATTGAATTTTTTAATCAATTTGCAATCATTTCATATTTAATTGTAAATTAAAATTTATATCAATAGCATTGAATTTTAAAGAACGAGCAATACTTGAATATGAATGAAATCACACCGATCACCTAGTAATTAGCAAGTGCTATATGTTTATTTTAATATTTTTATTATCAACAAATCTCAATATTCCTCACGAATTTGCAATGACATTTACTTTATTTCTTAATCTATCATGAAATTCAATTCCAATATTTCCGATATGTTTTACCAATGACACAAAATCAACCCTTCGGCATGCCAAATTCGTCCTAGTAATTATGGTTTTAATGATTAATTTTAATAGTATATTTTTAAAATGTTTCAATTATGTTTGTCATGCTTATTGATTGAAATTAATGATAGTTGTCATTTGATCACTTTTATTTGAATTTCAATGTTGACTCCCTAGACTGTTTTAATGTATTTTTGTATAATTGCTTTTATCATGTATATACATTTTAAACTGTTCTTACCATTGCAATTCAGTCTTTGGACTGCGAGAATGGATAATTATCAATAAAATCCTTCAATCATCAACATCAATCACAATGTGAGAACGGAACGAAAGAACCTCCATTAATGGCAGCCATGCATGGCGCCATATTGAATCTGTAAACGCTATTAAACAGAAAGCATTTTCATTAGAGCTTCTGCTTTCCTGCGTGAATAAAAACAAACGATAGAGAATTAAATGAGTTCTAAATATACGGCTTCATCATACACGGAATGATCACCTTGTTTATATTATAATTTTTCTCCAGGTCCATTTCTGTATCACAACCACAGAAATGGACCTGGAGAAAAATCGTAAAATATTAAACATCTTGTTTAAGGTTTACTGTAGGGACCTTAGCACGATGAAACATTTTTTTTCTTCAAATGGATGAATAAAATAACAATCAAAATAATGGCAACCTTACTCATACAGATTTTAGCTATGAACAAAGAATATGTATTAGAAAGGTTAAACTAAGAAATATTTTGTTTGAATATCTTAGATACCGAAAGCTTAGAATACATGTGAAAGTATAGAGCAAAGAATAATAAGTTGTTTCAGTGATGGCTTTGCCGTACATTGTCTATGAACCATTTTATAAATACGGTTTGCTGATGATATTAAATGGATGATGTATATTTTGATAGCATTTTCTAACCGCCTGTGTGAAAGGTGACGATCGTTTTTTCTAACCAACCATGCATACCTAATGATGTTAGTCTGACATCGTTTCATCAATCCATATTTCTACCCAATATGCTGATTCATTCATTCGTAGAATTTTTATGTATAGTTATCGATATCCAATATTCCCAATCATTGTTCCGTGCTGGTTTGTACCAGGTACGCTCTACCAATGGCCTAATGAGGATGCGGGGGGGGGGGGGGGGGG
>BEXV01001691.1:57989-79815 GCA_003118195.1 Hemicentrotus pulcherrimus
CCTCGCCTCCTCTGGCATGCACTAGGTAATTTTCTTGCTGAAATATTGGGTTGCCCTTGGCTTGGATGTTTTGTCCCGTCTCCACCCCTCCCAGAAAAAAAAGGTCCAGATACACCACCGGTTTTGAAGAATTTTGATTACTCTTACATGAGTCTTCATCGCACATAGCTAAGTGATATCAGCCCACTGTGAAGTAGTATCAACCTATCTTTCTAAATGTGCGACTGTTTCTATTGTACGTTTGTCCTTTTGCAGTGAATCCTTCTGGTTTCGAGAATGCGGCTTCTTATGACCTGAGCTCACATTTCAAACGAGAGATCAGCCCAAGGTTCACATTGTACTACAAAGTAATCGAGGTAGGTGTGAGGAACAGACGAATTTTAAATAAAGTTTTCATGAAGCAATATAAAATGCTAACAGAGATGCCAACACAATTCAAGAATATTCTGTCCTACTCTACCATTGCATTTCATGACTTTTATAGATCAGCGATTTGGCAACCTCATGGTGTACGTCATAATAGAAAATGATGCTGACATCGAACCGTTAGGACTTGTTATCACGTGTTTTGTACTGAACAAACCCGAAGAAAAAGGCCAAAGTTCTATCTATATTAATCAAGTGGTCATTAGACAAAGCTAATGACCGGTATTCAGCAATTTCTAATGACCGGCCGGTTAAACGTGAAGATTTGACTTTGGTAAGGAATAGAAGATGAGGATGATTTTACAAATTACGAGAATCCTCGTCACAATTTCATAAAAGTATACATGCAAATCATATGTTCGGACATTCGCATATCCACCCCTGGTTCAAATGCACCCTGTGTATAATAGACCAGTTAACGGTTAGCACATGTCCTAAATGACCCCGCATATATACAGATCTTCAAAACATGAAGAGGTCCCGGCCTTTGTAAATTTTGAAATAATCACTTCTACAGCGATTGAGGTGCTACATAAATAGCCTTTATTTCCCGTTTTCAAAGCATACTTCCACCTGTGTATCATGGAGTGCACTGCTTGTGCATAAATGAATAATGATTACGTATAACTTCTTGAGCACTATCCAGTATTTTGTCTCCGTGTATTTAATCATTTTGTCTGCAATAACCTTTATTTGCTCATGCTCAGACTGCAACTATGAACTGGCTTATTGGTAACGACTCCACTGATAGCGATTTAAATATATATTATATTTAGATATAGACATTAAGAATACTTACCAGACCGATAGATGAATATGAAAATCAAGTTTGTTTTTAAGATTATTTCACCTTGTAATTTGTTGTCTTTGTTTTTCCTTGTAGAATGGTGAGATTGAGATTGCTGTCGATGCGATGAGTACCACGTGGGTTGGCTTCGGATGGAGACCTTTGAGTAAGCTCCTCTTTCTGCTCCTCCTTTCTCTTCTTCGTCTCAACCTCCTTTTCTGAGATTTTCTCTCTCTTCTTTCAGTCATATACTTCTAACTCTTTTGTATATACTGCACTTTTTCTTCCGCCGCTTATTGATCTATTTTCAATGACGGTAGCTTTTCCGTGCAAGTTTCTTTTGCCACTGATTGTTCTTGTCTCTTGTTTAATTTTGCTTCTCCTGTTTCTTTTTCTTCTCCGTCATCATTCACCCCATGTTCTTCTTCGTCTTCTTCTCCGATCTTTTAGCTACTCTTGTTTACTTTTCCTTATCTTGAATATTTTAGTTAAGTTTAAAGCCTTTTACAAAATTAGTTAACAATGTATTTTTCTCCATTTACCAGAATTCAACATTTCCTATGACAAAAAGAAAATCAAATACATTTTGGCAAAGGGATATGCAATGTGGGCAATGAGGAAAATTGATATTTTTTGAGTTACACATGAAGCCTTAAATCATGATGTAAATGGTTATCTCTACTCAGATCTCGATGGAAACTGTCAGAATTGGCCGGTTCACTACACTAACGGTAGCGCTGTGAGCGAGCCTGAGTCTGAATCAGAAGCAGAAGCTACTCCACCACCTGCCGTGAGTAAAACCTCTCTCTCTTACTATCCCCATTTCTTCCCTTTGATCTGTACCAGATCTCAATGAGATACTCACGTCACCTGTGCCTGGGAGGAGAAATGCAGAATTCACGTGACACCTGGGTCTCCCCTCCTGGTATACGTGATTGTGGATGTGTATAGGTCCACCATTATTATAGTGCAGTGGGATCTTAATTAAAAAAAGGTTGTGACTCTCCTACAAACGAGGCCACCGTTTTCCTTGGCTGGATTCGTACACACGGTCTTTGGTTTAACAGGTAGACGCTGTACTCAGCCTGTAAAGCTTAGAGACTAATACTAATGAATCTAAGGTAGATGTCGACTCTCCCGCGTCTCTAATATTCCAAATATAAAACAGATTTGAACTCTCATCTTGCCCCAAAACCCGGGTACCATGAATGTTTCCTTAGCATGTACAAAATTGACCAACCCCGGGATCTAAAATCACATTTTAATAACATTAAGAATATATCTCAGTTTAACTTCCTTTGTTGAATCTGATTTTTAACAAAAGGCCTCGCCCAGCGTATGAATCATTATGAGAATAGAATACGGGCCGTTGTGATCAATAACAACGTTGGTCGATGTCCCTATACAGGCAAGACGTCGACGTCGATCATCGGACGAGGTCCGTGTGCGAGTGGTCCGTGAAAGCCATGATGCCGAGGGTGACGAGGGTCAAGATTGGGAGTGCGTCGTGGGAACGGGTCCAAGGCCCGAGGGCGAACCAGAACCCGAAGGAACCTCCGAGCCCGCAGCAGAAGGTACTCCAGAACCCGGTGCAGAGCCGACTCCAGAACGTAAGCATCCAGAGCCATTATGCATAGAGTTTGGCCAACTTGGTTTCAATTGGTCACAATGGCACTGCGTATATTTTTCTGTGTTTTGCTTGCCCAAACAAAGCATCAGTCGTCATACTGTGTTCGAATAAAAAAAGCGTTGGCCAAAGACTGTGTATCCGATGACTTGTTTGTATGCGACTTTGGTTATTCATTTCAGATGTTAAACACCCTCTGAGTTCTTCCTTTTGTTATTACTCTTATGTCATGTATCCTGCTGATCAGTATAAGGCTACTAGATAACTTAATGTCAAATCAACGACGTTGTGAAAAGTGACGGTGTGAATGCTACTACACTTCAGTAGATTGCAGGGATTTGTGTGCCTAGGTTCATACAGCCCTACGACATGATGAGGAAACTGAATCGAAGCGTGAAGAAATAAAGGCCTATACCAAAGAGAAAGGAAATGAGATCGGAATGGTATCCTGAATACAAAAGTACAAGTAATCAATAATTGATATTAAAATCAAACACGATTATAACTACTTTCGAAGAAAAAAAGATCGTAATTCAAGCATGATTTCTTGGAGACATACGATTGAAATTGATTTTTAGTTAATTTTTTTCTCTCAATGCGATCGGATTATCAATATAAATCATGCCATTTAGCAAAAACACAATCACCTGACAACTTGTTTTTTTCTTGTCTAGCTGCACCGGAAGGTGAACCCAGACCAGGTAGGCATAAGAGAGGGGGACTATGATATTCACTTAATTGTGGTGATGGCTTACTAACAGCAGTAGCTCCAAAAATAGCGTGTTTTTTGTGAAAAATTAATCTCAGCAACACAAAGTATATTTCGAAATTATTCATAAATGTCACATTCAGTTACTATCGTTACTCATACAACCCGTAGGCTTAAAGCCTGTCTGCACTAGTTTGACCAGGAGGGATTAGCTTAGACCTCCCAGCGTGCTCACTGACAGGTGGTTATCTCATATTATAACATAAGAAAAAGGGGATCATGGGGGACCAACTGGTACCACTTAGGCACTGTTTGATTATGTTGGCTACAAGTAGTGCAGTCCCGCTTTTAATGGTTATATATAAGATATTAAGATATAAAGACTTTAAAGATTTGTTAATTCAATGTTGAAACAACCTCATTAACCCCATTATTGAATTAACAAAAAGTTTGATATAACCATATTGGATGATGTTTTATAAACAGATGCAAACTAAAATGTAAATGCCATAAATTGAGTAGAAAGGGTATGATACGTTTCACCAGACAAAGTGTATATTATGCCTTATATAGGTAAGGGATGTAATGGGATGAAGGCTACTAATTGATTCATAAAATTAACATGTTTTCATCAATGTACAGAAATTTGACTTTGAAGTTGAAAATTAATTAGGCCTTAATCAATTAAAAATAAATCTGCTTATAAAACACTAGATACTGCTGAAATATCACTTTGGTTAATAAACATTCCCACATCTACTAATCTAAATTCATTTACTTTTACGAAAGTATAGTAACTACTTTGGCTTAAAGATTTGGTATTGTTTACAATTGTGTTCTCTTTTTACTGAAAATCAATCATATTTAGCTAGTATATTTGTATAATTCAGTATAGACAGACATCTTTTTCGTCATTACTAATCTCTTCTCAGGAAGCAGTTTATATTACGACTGAATAATAAAATGAGAACAAAAAGTAATGAGAATAAAAAGTAAACAATACCAAATTTCACAATTCGCTTTTTAGCTTCTTAGACAGTCTGGGCCGACAGGTGGAGTTCAAAATTAGTATACGCTTCTTTTTGAATCCAACAGGTTATAAGACTTGCCCTCGCACTATACAAATCATGATAAATGTGTGTGCCACGGGCAAAACGAAGTATGGAGGGAAATGAGAGAGCCACAATAAGAAAAGGAAAGAGAGAGAGAGAGAGAGAGAGAAGTTTCCGGAATTCCCGCTGAACTTTTGAAATGATAATTACACATTTGAGAAACTGTGTAACATTAATCTTTGTGTTTTCTTTAAGTAATCTTATGCAGCATGGGCTTTCGTGTATTATATTCTCAAATTAATTAATATATCCATACACTTGAGGTTTTGTTCAACGGTGCCTTGCTAACTAATTTGCTCAGGTGACCTCGTGTAACCAGGTGACTCTAGGTATTGGAGCTAATGTATCTGCATACACACTTTACTCATTCCATTGTGTTTAAAATTTTCCCTCTAAATTACGTCATTCGATAGTGCCTCAAAGATTTTCATCTAGTATTTTTCAATTCATGATGAATTGGTTGTCAATTGTTCTGAAGAAAAAAATGCCATAAAATGAACTAAAATAAGGCTGATATTGCACCAGAGCGAATCTAGAATCCCAGAGCTTCCAGGGCCCTTAAGCGGGCCATGGACCCTGAAAAGGACTTCGCGCATCGCGCTTGTGATGTGGATTGACATGTGAATTGAGTTTCATTGTAAAGTGCTTATGATTTCTATTTCATAATTATGTCCGTCTCTATTTACTGTAAAATGAGGAGGAAAAAAAAAAGAAAAGTTAAAACTTGAAATGCAGGAAAACCCCAGGCTTTTTAATGCTAGAATATCGAAATTCACGACGTTGGATGGAATTACCCCTTCCAACATCCTCTCCTGTTCGGTTGCTTCGCTACCTCGCGGGGTCACATTAATGATGCCATTTTATTTTAAAACACCCCCCCCCCTGAAAGAATCCTGCGTACACCACTTGTTATGGAATTGTACATTTTCTCTCTTCCTGACTGGATAAAAACCTTCTGACGCCCTGGTTAATCTTATTATCTTTAAAAGAAGAAAGAGGTATGGTTATTTTAACCAGATTTGTTATACATTACTCATGACTGAACAGGTAGAAATCTTCACCCCATGGACTGCATGGATTTCACAATCGGTATGGTAAGCCATGGCAATCTAACCCGAATCAATGACTACTACACACGTGACCGTTCGACGCCCCGCCTTGATTCGTTCTACGGAGGTATGGAAAGCTTGGTAGCTGCTATGGGTGTACAGTGGGCTAATGGCTGGACTCGCATCATCTTCAGGAAGAAACTCGAAGGTATGAGATGAATTGATGATATGATGAAGATGATGATAATGGTGGTGGTGGTGATGATGATAATGATGGCTAGAGTGATGATGATAATGATGATGATGATAATGATGACGATGATGATGTTGAGGGCGACGGTGACGATGATGTTAATGCTGACAACGAAGATGATGAGGGTGGTGATAATGATGATGATGGTGGTCAGAGTGATGATGATGATGATGATAAGGACTATGATGACGATGGGAGCGAGTATGACGATGATGATGTTGAGAGCGATTGTGACGATGATAATGATGATGCTGACAAAGAAGATGAGGTTGGAAATGATGGTGATGATGGTGATAATAAGGACGATGATGGGCAGAGTGATGATTATGATGATGATAAGGACGATGCTGACGATGGGAGCGATTGTGACGATGATGATGATGATGCTGACAAAGAAGATGATGTTGGAAATGATGGTGATGATGATGATGATAATGGTGATGATGGTGGTGGTGATGGTGATAATGGTGATGATAAGGATCGTGATGGTAAAAAGAGTAAATATGACGTTTATGGTGATGGAGGAGGAGGAATGATAGGATGATGGTGATGGAGGTAATGGAGAGGATCATGTTGAGGATGGCGATTATATTTCTACTGAATTAGGACATTCGTATGTATTGCGTTCTTCATTCCTCCAAACACATGTTCTTCTTGAGGAACAACTTCTCATTTCGTATTTTTCCCCTATTTTTCCCCCCATTGATTTTCTATTCATTTATTTCCTCTTTAAAGAAAACAAAAAATATTCTTGTTATCATTCTCTGATATCACATGCACCTGTACTAATATCTTTGCCTTTCCTTCCCACTTTTAGCGACTGAACTAACCGACCACTCCATTGCCGAAAACGCTGATATGATGGCGATTTGGGCTCGTGGACAAGAATTCGGTCGCTATATTCACAACCCACCTAGCGGTCTCGAGGTTTGCCAAGCCAGTGACTACATGTTCTACCGAAGGGACGAACTCAAGTACCACGGTACAAGCCCAGATCAGCGTGGAGTCATCCCAAACCTCAACTTCTATGGTAAAATTAAATAATTGTTTTCATATTGTATTTAATTTTATCTTACTCTTTACTTCTTTTATCTTTCTCCTTCACTTTACTTCTCTTCATCTCGATCTCCGCTCCCCCGCCTCTCTCTCTCTCTCTCTCCCTCTCTCTCCCTCTCTCTCACTCTCCCTCTCTCTCCATCTCTCTCTCCCTCTCCCTTTCAATCTCTCTCTTTCTTTCTCTCTCTCTCTCTCTCTCCATCAACCCACCTATGTATCTCTCTCCTTTTTCTCTCTCTCCTTATTTATTTGATAATTATATTAATAACTTGAATGCGGTATTCAATGCTCCTTACATGGAAACCCGTGCCCTCTTTCTCCCGTTATCATTTTCCCTTTGTTCCGCCTCTGTTTTGTTACCCTTTTCAGATTGCTTTTTTCGGGGGCGGGAGTGCTTTTCTGAGTTATTAAATGTTTTCCTCATCAATTTGAATCACCAAAATCGGTGCTACAACCATCTTAGAAATGATCGAGTAAGATCGAGATCGACGAATGAATTATACCGGTAATTCTGAATACTTTGTTGTTGATATACATGTATATACATTTTTATGATCTCCTTAGTGTCTTGTTGAAATAAATTAGTAATGCGTGCATGTTTAATAAATACAATTCAATTCACTTCAATCGCTTAACAGCGGATCCCAGTGCGGTTTCGGAACAGTGCGTCACGGAGGAGACCGTAACGGGATCTAACTGCAACGGACCTCGCTGTGACATGCGGGTCACTATTGAGTACATAACAGACACTGACAGCTATGACGTCACAATCAACACACCAATACCGACGGACAAGTGGACAGGAATCGCGTTCTCTAGCAACGGAGCTATGGTCAGTATAAAAATACCACTTTAGTTTGGGATGAATATTATGATGATTCGCAAGTAACCCAGGCCCCTATTCATTCATGTGTTAAGTCAAAATCGTTTTAAAATCATTTTTTGAGAACCCATGGGTGAAATTATAACATAAGTCCTGAACGACATGACGGGGACTCTCAATACAGGACCCTCAGGAAGTACAGCAATGATGCTGCTGACGCTTCCCTGGATAAACACAAATATTATTATTACAAATTTTGCTCTTGTTAAATCCATACTGTATATTATACTGGAAGCATGCACTACCGCAAAATAGTCCCGTAAGTCGCTGCTTCCCTAGATAGCTGCGCTGTTAGTTCTCGCACCGAGTCTATACTGTCTGTGAAGTGGAAATTTGGGTTATGCACTGTTGGCAAGTTGACCATTATACACTGTCGCTCATATAGGTGGAATATTTTTGTTTTACCCCAATTTATGGAATTATTTTAATAATATTTTAAAAAATAATAGATCTAGATTAATAGTATCCATTCTCAGATTTTATTGAATAATAATTTGACAATGTGTGTTTTGCGTGACTGCTAAAGCATGTGTATGCTACTGTGCTTATCAACTAGGGGACCTATGCCCTTATATCATAAATGACAATAATGAGGATTAATGCCCAACAAAAGGGCACTAATATATGGCACATCGACACGGTTTTGATCATGGGGCCTCACAGTTACAAGGCCATTGCTTTGACACTGAACCATGACTGTACGCAGCGGGGGCTATAGGGGGCAGTTTCCATAATGTAACTGTGATGCCCAATGATCAAAACCGTGTCGATGTGCTATATTAGTGCCCTTTTGTGGGGCATTAATCCTCATTACTGTCATGTATGACTTAAGGGCGTAGGTCCCCTAGTTGATAAGCATAATGGGATACACATGCTTTAACAGTCACGCAAAACACACATTGTCAAATTATTACTTAATAAAATCTGAGAATGTATAATATTATCTAGATCTATTATTTTAAAATAATTTTTAAAATAATTCCATAAGTTGGTGTAAAGCAAAAATATTCCAACTATATGAGCGACAGTGTATGGCGCGACGTGCAATGAATACGCTAGGGCAAAAAGTTCAGTATGCTGTGTTTTATTATCATTCATTGTCCACTCCCTTACAGGTTGGTTCTGATGCTATCCTTGTATGGATAAACGGTGATGATGGTATGATACAGGTTAAGGACTACCAGCTTAACGGTAAAAGCATAAACGGCGTCATGGAGGATGCCAACAGTGATGGACTGACTGTCCGAAACATGAACTACCAGGGCGGTATTCTCAATGTCAGATTTAATCGTCTGCGTAATACCGGTGACAGCAATGTGAGTATGATTAGTAATAAAATATATTATAAGGATGATGAGATTTGTATGGTGCCAAATCCACTTGGAAAAATTGAGAAGGAGCACTTGTGCAAAAATAAAATGAACCACATAAAAGCATCTGCATAAAGCACAACATAAAAATACAACAATAATGATTATATGCCGAATTAAACAAATACGTTTTAAGGTTATTTTTAAAGGAGCTACACAAAGAAAATTTACTAAAAACTCATAATTAGAACAAATTACATATGGGTGGAAAGATTTTCTCTTGAAAAACACGAATAATTTGCTGAGAAATCATATAGATATCGTGGAGGCGTAAATTGCAATTTTTCAAGACCCTTCTTAGACCCCCAAGCGCCCCGAACGTAAGCCAAACACACGAGCGTAGTGAGCTCTGAATAGTGACGTCACACCCTGGACAAACAGCTCGGTACCGGCTGCTAGCTTCCGCTCGGTCTGTAGAGCTGCAGACCAAGCGGAAGCTAGCAGCCTTTTTTAACAGCTGTGTCCAAGGTGTGACGTCACACGAAGAACTACGACAAAATACGAAAAAATACGAATAGGCAGTAAATCTGGATCTCAAAACTAACATTTTTGAAAGTTGATTTCTGCGGGCCCAAAACATATTTTGAAGAGGAAATTTGTTGAAATTGATCAGTAAGGCTTTCCCTTTGCAATGATAAGAATTTTGCATCAATTCAAAACACTTTTGCTTCTTGGTGTGACTCCTTTAACACTTCCTTTGATCTGCTATTACGAAACTTGCTCAAGGGATAGCATTTACAATGAAGGCCTTGCCTGAGCAAAGGTTTTATTCCCCCACTTATTTTCGAGCTTTGGAAGAAAAGGTATACTCAGGAGCTTTGAGAGCAGATCAAAACCACGGGACCTGCTGTACCACTGAGCCAGTAGTCGAAGAATTTTCCTAAACTTGTGTTTTTTGCTTTGTTTTTGCTGGCGTTTCTCCCATCTTTAATCGTCATCACCCATTGTCATCAATCAGGATTTCGTCTTCACCAATGAAGACAGCAGCTGCGCCATGTTGCTGCTTCCCAAGCCCGGGGATGGGTTCGGATCCGTCGTGAACGGTGTGGTCCAATACCATGAACAGACACCCATGGTAACTGGCAACACATGTATCAGGCCGTGCAGTAAGTACTCCATTTCTATGATTAATGTTTTGTTGTTGGAAGAAATGAAATGATAAATTGGCTCCCCAGTAGACCCCCACAGGACCATTATGGGCCCTGTTACAAACAAAGCATGGTCACTTCTTGTATCAAGGCATGCGGTATAGTACTCACGGATTGTATAGGGAAATAAGTTACAATTTTATAGGGGATCCTGCTACCCCTATTTCTCCTTATGAGTATTACGTAGCTTTAGAAAATTCTGCCTCTTTTCTTTATGAATTTCTTTTTTGGACAATGCTTCACTTTTCTCTTGTCATCATCTACCCATTGTTGTGATCCTCACCGATTGGTAGTTGCAGTGATATACCAAATGTTCTTACTGGTTCTACTAATAAATTCCTGTTTGTATGTCCGTACATAATAAATCGATCTGGGAGTAGTAATATGTGTTTTCTTTGATTCGGAGAAGAGTGGGTCTTTCAAATATAAATTTTGATCAAATTGCTATTTTTTCATAAAGAATAGTATGCTTTGGCCAATTTAGTTCCTTAAATCGTGCATTTTTTTCACATGAAAAGTGAACTATAATTTTTAACCATTATTGCAGCCTATTCCAGGTACACATGTAGTTCCACATTTTTATAAGCCATATAGCTTTCATAATTGAATTGATTGTGTTTAATAATTTCCTGAAACATCAATGTAGCCCCATTTCATAATCAAACCCTGTTCTATCCGTCATAACTATGTAGCTTTCATGATAGCATGTCCTCTGTAAATGAATGCGTACTAATTTCTTGAAACATTAAGTAACCCGTTTTATACGTCATGTGTAGCTTCTATAACGGCATATACTTTTAATTGATTTTTGCATGATGCTGCAATTTTAAAAAAAAACATGTGAAAATGTATTTGTCCCGATTTTTGTTTCCTGAGAATGTGATATATTGAAGCTTACATCTTTAAGTATTCAACAAATGCCCTAATTCAACCAGCCCACCTTTAATTCTTGATTAACGAAAAACACAAAAACATCAAATTTACTAGGAGTATGTATAATTCTTATCTGTATGTATTGAATGAAAACCTCTATTGAGTGTGGCGTTTCACGTTTTAAACAATCGCAAAGACTTTCGAAAAAAATCACCTAAAGCATTGTCAATAACCTTGTCTAGGCACCTATAATGAATAATGGTATTGCAATTAGTCAGAATGTTTGACATTCATTGAATATCATGCGATCCTCCTTACAGGTGCCGGACACCGTCTTGTGTCAACTAGCATGTCTCTGTTTCTATCCATGAGTGTCGTCCTCTACACCTTTCTTTCCAAACTCTTCTAAATCAATCACGCCTATAAACTCTTATCATCATAACCTATTCGTGAGTATACATTTTCTATAAATGTGTTACTTTCTCTAGATAAAGTGTTGATGAGCATGACAAAGCAAATGGTTTCAAATGTTGTTGGACATGTAAAATACAAGCCTGGGGGTTTTAGCACGTCGCTTTCAAAGGAACAAATTTCCTTAAAGGTAAAGACCAGTATTGGATACGCTCCAATTTCAAAAAGTGAAATGGAAGCTCTCATTACCAATCATGTGAAAGAATATGTTTTGACTAATAAATGATGATAAAAAATGTGCCGGGAAACCGCCTACTAATTCATATATTTGGTAAATATCTCTCATGGTCTGTGAGAGATATAGGGTAGTCCCATATACATCTTTCTGTGTATAGGGCTTGTAACTCTACGAAGAATGGGCCAAATTTCTTAACATTTTGATGATTCCAGAACCTTGCAGATGCTAGATGCTAGATGATCAACTTTTTCTGATCGATTCCACAACGTTCCTTTCACAATGCAATCGCATGACCATAACTGGTCTTTACCTTTAAGGTCATTATTAATTTTGTGTAACACTATCAAATCAGATTCACGAAAAGCAACATTTTCATCCGAAATGAATTGGTGCTAATATTATGCACCTATTCGCGCGTATGATTATGGAAACCGTAAATCAATTCATTTGAATCTGAATCTGAAATTCGATCGAATTCGGCGAAATGCAGGAGAACGGGCAAAAAAAAAGGAAATATATAAACGAAATGGAGATTAACAGTTGCTATTAAAGGTAGTAGTACAAAATTAAATTTAAATGGGTAAAACCAACTGAGAAGATTATCTCGTCTAGACTTATGTCAAATACTTATAATTCCAATAAGTAGCAATCAGAAACTGTTGTCTTTGGAGGCCAGTAAACAGTTAGTCATCTTTTGCAGAAAGAGAAGAAATCAAAATGCATCGAACATCATCACTTTATCCACTGGAATTACTGTCATATAATTTTCACCTCACCGAGTTATTCATATTTCCACCTAAACAAATCTGTTCGGAGAATCGTAATCAAAGAGGGAAATAAACTCCCACAAGAGTTGTCAGACACATAATGTGTTTAGTTTGCATGCCTCACTTCTTTTCAAGATTATGATCAACGCCTTTTGTTCTCATTTTCATCATCTCATTTTCCTTTCATTTACAATTCTTGATCATACATAAATGTATTTTATTGCACTCTTGCATTTTTAATAACCTTTTCCAACGTTTGATCCATTTCTGCAGCACTATGTCTCTAATCACGATAGTTTACTTTTAATTAATTTTACATCATTTTCTCAGACACATTGTGTTTTGTTTGCATACCTTACTCCTTTTCAAACAAATAATTAACGCCTTTTTTTTTCCTTCTCGTTGTCAACATCTTATTTTCCTTTCGTTTTTATTACACGATCCTTCCTAAATGTTTTTAGTCATAAATCTCCGTTCATCTCTGATACAAAATTAACGGATGTTATAGAAGTCAAATGTGAAGAGTTCGGCCTGCATAATTATGAATATTAAGAAAAATATGATCTATGGTTTTCAGTAAGGCATGGGAAAAGCCCATACTCTGTTTAGACGAACATGACATTGAGCAAGTCAATAATAACATCTACCTATAATTTTATATTTCTTTGATTGTTTGTTGACACAATTTGTAACTGTTTTTAGATGTATGTGGACCCCTTTGAAAACCAACTTAAGTTGAAAGGGTAATCCGCCCCACATTTGGAAATAAATTACTTTAAAAGAAAAACCTATACAGCGAAAAATGTCACTGATGATGCCAGTTGCCAGGCAGACAACAAATTAAAGAAGGATTAAAATTGCGCGGAATACATTCCTGGTAATGAAAGACTTATTTACATCTGAAGAAATGTGAAAATGGAATTTAGAATGGGACTTTAAATTAAACATGGAGCATAAACATTGACCTGATCAACGAATATGCATAGAAAAGGAAATCACATTTCTAAATTTGGATGTGCAGGAGAATGGTAAAAATAGCATGTAAAGTAGAAAAATATGAAACAGGGTCGATATTTCAGGGTTTTAACAATATATCCTGATAAGAAAGGTTAAAGAAAGAAAGACAAATTACTTTCACCACATTAAAAGACATGAGAGTCTCTTGAAATATTATTTCATTGGAAGGAAAGGTAGAAGGTTCCAGATCAAGAGGGAAACCAAGAACTAACTGGGAGGCGAAGACACGGAATGACACTGTAAGATAGAGTGTACTAGGGAAAGCAGAGATGTGTGGGAAAAAGTTGCAATCAACCTCTGGGTTGGGAGAAGATACCTAAGTTAATAGATTGAGACAACATTCTCCTTCATAAGGATCGTGATAATATGACTTACTATTTTTCAACATTCCAGTTAAAGGTATGGACCAGTGTTGGAAACGCCCCCCTCCAAAAAAATAAAATGGAAGCTCTTATTACCAATCATGTGAAAGAATATGTTTTTACTAATACGTGATGATATAAATTTTGCCGGGAAACCGCCTACTATTATTTGGTAAATTATAATATCTATCCGGACTGGATAGATATCGCGTTGTCCCATATTCATCTTTCCGTGTACAGTGCTTGCAACTTTATCAAGATTGGGCCAAATTTCTTATCAGTTTGATGATTCCAGAACCTTGCAGTACACGCCACTATTATGTTAGATGATCAACCTTTTCTGATCGATTCCTTCAACGTTTCTTTCACAATGCAATCGCATGACCAGAACTAGTCTATACCTTTAATGAATAAAAAAAATGCAAATAATTATGAAATGATGTACATTATACAATGCAAGGAATACATTTATAACAAGAAAAACAATTAAGTGACAGGGGGGAATAAGATGATAAACCAGTATGAAGAGAGGGAAACAAAAGGAAAGTTACTCGTCAGGGTTAATCCCCAAAATAATCATATCACATTGTAAACACATTAAAACAAAAGGGGGAGGGTCGTATAGAATTGAACGTTACCCACATTTACTCTTGCTCTACTCTTGCTCCTCGCAGTAACACATTGAGCAATGTGGAAGAGTAATGAGCTAAACTAGAAAACAATCTTAATTACAGATTATCTCAACTCTAAATTATGGGAGCATTTTTTTCTCATTAATTAAAGTACTTCCCATCTCAATTTGTTTTAACTTTTTATCTTTTCCTTTTTGTTTAAATAATTATATTACAGCGTCTCCTACTCCACCGGTAGGAGATGGAGGTGGTTCTGCAACAAGCATAAAACCTCTTCAACCTTTGACCTTTGCCCTGGTGACCTTAGCTTCAATCCTGTTCTCTCTTCGGCGCTGAAACCTGGACAAAAGAGGGACTATTCGAGGTCGCCTTAAGCAGTTGAATCATTTACATTTTATTCGATTTTGTTCAATAAAATATACAAATAAACATTTAAATTATCTTCTTCTTTATGTTTTGACTTGCAGTCACTTTAAGTAACTTACGAAGTCATTTTATACTGTCAAATTGATTATGGATCGATGTTTACTCGGTCTTCATTCTAAAACGACGGATCCAAAAGTTGAAAGGATGTGTCCAGTATTGCATTTACTGGCTTTCTCGCGACCAAAAATATCAACATACTTCGGCTGTTCATTTTGTTTTCTTTCTATACGCAGTAAATTATTCACTGATCACATACATGTAAATAAGGTAATCTTTTTGTTCTGTAACACTGTAAAATAGAATGTAAGTTTGTTGTTTAGCTGAATCACGATTAAAAAGAACGCCAACCATTTATGAAGCTGATATGTGGTATTTATAAAAAGATGTTTTTCTATTGATTCTTTGATCTGACAACCAAACTAATGCCTGGTGCATACGAGGTTGAATACCCCTTTTTCTGAAAAATGTACAGACTTATCTATATACGGAATGATTGTCTGAAGTGTCTCAAAATGTTGTCTTGATAACGCACACATACTCAAATAGTAAATGCTCATTGCTTGAACGTTCGCCATATTATAAATTTACACTCTTTAATGCAATCCTACGTTTTAATCAAAAAGTAATCTTTTAAGGTATATAGAATTTGATAGAGAACACAAGAATATGGAAGAAATTATATAATTGTTTTTGTTTGACAAACAGAACATCATAAATAGCATATAAATTCAGTGACATCATTGTATGAATATGTTCACAACATATGATTGTGTATGTCTACGGAATCGGTTAAATATGTGTGTGTGTTTTTATCAATTCAAGTACATGTAGATGTCGAGACATGATAGAGTTTCCTAGAAACATGTTATAGGAGTGCAATGACAAATATTATATGTTATGTCTGCCAAATGGCGAATGGAATTTGTACACTCAAATTTAATGTCAAACAAATAGTATAGCGCTGCAAAGGTATAAGACAGAACCCCAAAAAGCTTATTATCAATAACAGGATACGATCATTGTTATAAGCTACTGAAATCCTTGCATTCGATTAAATATGAGTAGATTTGTCATATATCTTAATCATTTGTTATTAATAAAAAGTTTGATGAAACAGGGTCATGTATGCCACAAATGAAGTGAAATAAAAAGTATATAACAGCTTAGTCGGCATGCACACCGACTCCAGACCTAGCGATTATTCGTCATTGGGGGTAATGTAATTGTTTGTTTGGTCTAGTGTCGGTCTGGGGTTTGTGTGACTGGGGCATAGAGAGTATAAACTGAGAGAACTAAAATATATATTTCATGTAATATGTTTCTCAATTTGTTTTATTCAAAATTGATTGTCATAATGTGGTTTGCAATTTTGCGGAAGTCTCGATCCTCAGTGATTTAACAAAATACAAAATAAAGGGAATAGAGGTCAAATTTCAATCAGAGTCGTCACTTCTCTCCTGAAAATACTTGTTTTTGAGAAATAATAAATATTAAAAAACGCATTCTGATCAAATTGTAGGGATTCTAGGCGATAGCTGTGATCAATTGTATGTGATGTTTGTATGATTTTTAATTATCGCACAAAAGGACTTTCATTAGTTTAGTTTTGTATCGTATTGCACAAAAGGACGATCGTATTATATATATTATATATAGATTATATAGCGCATGTATAATGTTATTATTGACAATCTTTGACAACATGATTGGAATGACTTGATGGTATAAATATCGATAAAACTGTATTGAAAGCGTTTGTGTAGAAACTTTGAAAAGAGACATGTTATTTATCATTTTTGTTTTAAATCAATCCAAAGACATCATTAATGTGTGAAAATATGCTTTACTTTGATAAGTACGCCACATATTGAATTAAAATAACAATAAATATTATTCATGATATTACTACTAATGATAGAAATAATGATGATAATAATAATAATGATGATAACAAATTAATGATTATACGAAGAATAATGATTATAATAATGATAGAAATAATTATAATAATTATAATAAAAGTAATGATGATTATGATAAAGTAGCTGTTTTGGCGCACAATATACATAAATAATCATGTTACCTTTATAACATTTATTTCTCACAGGTAATTTGCAGGATTGACTAATCGCTGTGTAAGCTATACACTCACATTAATTTGTATTCATGCAGTCATATTTCAAGTTTATTAGCAAAGTCTGCACTAGTCATTTCGTCATGTTTGTCTCTGTTCCAACGGGAATTGGTCAAACTTGAACTTGCTTAAATATAGAGTTCCAATCAAAGCACCTCGGAAATTTTTCGGTATGGGGGCGGACGGGCGGTGGTAAAATATGACGCCGCAAAACCGCGCGTTTTAAAAAAAATAAAGATAGCGTTTTAGTGTAATATGCCTCACAATTTTGTATCTTATAACACAGCTCTCAGTGAATACGCGCAGAACCTTTGTTCCGCGCAATTGCCATTTAACGACGGTTGTTTTGTGGGTGTTTACCGCCTGACATCTGTACGAGCCTTAAGTAAGTGTTTCCAATTCAAAATGGACCTCGGTTGAGTATAGAACGTGGACAACCTATGTCGATTCGTGTCTTCTACTATTCAATCTTTCAACTTTGTATTAGACATTAAATACTTTACGTTTTCACATAGTACTGCAAAGAACTCAATTATTAATTATTTTGTAGTATTACTATTGTGTAAAAACTAAATTTGCTACAAAGTCAACATAATATATTAAGCACCGGAAGCATATATGGTATTGAAATTGCCCTGAAGTTGCGTTCTTCACAGTCTTTGCCATTGTGCTATGAGCCTATGAGTAAGCGATCAATTAGTCTATCAAAAGTTAAGTCCACTCCAAAGTTATCTTACTTTCAATAGAAGCAGAACAATCAGACAAACCAATCGAAAAAAGTTTGAGCAAAATTTGATAACTTATAAGAACAGTTAAGAGATGGGAGAGAAAAAGAGAGAGGGAGGGCTAGATAGTACCCTAAAAAACGCCCCTTTGTATGTAGGAAGAGTGCCCCTTTGATTATATAAAAAGTCCCATTTTTACGTTGGAAAAGTGTCTTTTTAAAACTTTTACAAGTGCTCCTCTTTTTTAAAGTGCCCCTTCCCATTTTCACCTCTGATAAGTGCCCCTTTTCCTTCGACATGTTCCCCTTTTTCTTTGCAATAATCCTCATAAGTGCCCTTTTCTCTAGTAAGTGCCCCTTTTCACTTTTGATAAGTGCCCCCTTTTTAAATAAAAGAGCCCATTGCCCTTCTCATAAATGCCCCTTTCACCTTTGAAAAGTGTCATTTGTCATTCTCACAAGTGCCCCCATTTATCTCTGGTAAATTACATTTTTCAGGTACCAGAAGTTACCCTTTCCACTTCAGATAAGTGCCCCCTCCCCTCCGATAATTACCCCTATTTAAATCTGAGAGATGCTCGTTGCACTTTGACAAGTGCACCTTTCCCTCCTGATAAGGGCTCTTTCCATCTATGATGAGTGCCCCTTTTTCACTTATAATAACTGCCCCTTTTATTTTTTACGGTTGCCCCTTTTCCCTTTTTTTAAAAGCCCCTTTTTCAGCTTATGAGGGCCCATTTTCCTTTTTAAAATTAACCCCCTTTTCATCTCTGATAAGAGACCCGTGCCTCTTTTTCTTTTTAATAAGAGCCACTTCCCCTTTCTCATAAAAACCTCCAATAAATAACCATATGAAGTTCTGATCAGTGCACCTTTTCTTGCCTGTGGTAATTACCCTTTGTACTTTGACACGTGCTTTTCTTTTCTATAAGTGTCTTATCCATTTCGATAAGTCTACCCTTTCCTATCATTGTCAAACGCATCCCTAATTTCAAGCGACTAAGAGCGATTCTTCCCCCAAAGCCCGCTCACTACCAGGCACGTAGCCAGAGTTTGATGTTTTTTTTTGGGGGGGGCACATACATGTAATCGATCGAGGTCAAAAAAGGGGTCTACAAAAGTTCAACCGATCTTGGACATTTTGGGGGAGGGCAGGTGCCCCTCCCCCCGTGCCCCCCGTGGCTACGATATTATGTTAATTATCAAAGGTCCTTGCAGTCTTACGTAATGAGAATGAGCTTATAACCCAATCAGGATTTGGTTTCTTTTTTCTCTTATTAGATGTAATTTTTCGCACTGCGGCCTCACAAATTTTACAATTTTATCTCGCTCGCGAATGAATTTTAGACCATCACACCCAACTGCAAAGTAGGATGATAAATTGCGTAAGGGGCGCTGCAAGAAAGTTGCAATCAATTGCAAATCCCCAAAATCAAGCGTAAGTCTTGCGATTAATTGCAAATTTGTAATTGATCGCAACTCAACTTTCAACTTTCTTGGAACGCCCCTTTAGTAAGAGAGAGAGAGAGAGAGAGAGAGTGACAGAGACAGAGACAGTGAGAGACAGAGAGAGCAAGCTAGAGAATGAGAGTGGTCGGGAGGGGGTGGCGGTGGTATAGACTGAGAGCCGGGAGAGGAAGGTCGCGCAGGAGAAATGCCTTATTATTACGTAAGGAGGCACGCGCTTAAAGTGCGCTTGCGCAGTAACGAAACTACTGAATATTCATCACGTTGAGTGCTTGCGCACGATATGAGAGTAAACCCTACCCGCTGATTGGTTTAAAGTTATCTTTTCCAAGTAATTACGTCGCGACGTAATTACTTGGAAAAGATAACTTTAATAACTTTAATAACTTTAATAACTTTAATAACTTTAATAACTTTAATAACGACGCGTCGTCTCTAGCTCATTTGCATACAGCCGCTGTGCATGTGCGCGTGCGGCATAGAGACAGGTTAAGTTTTATCAACATCCTCTGTTTATTCACCGAAATTCTGACAAAGGTGCGCAGAAATTCTTCTGAATTTTCTCAACTTTTAGAGTATTTTTTTAGACACTTCTGACGAAAACTAAAACTTAATCAGGTAAGAACATCTTTATTGATCTATTTAGCCAGTTTTATAGAGAGAGATAAAAGTAACAAGATTCAATGAAACACGCAACTTCGTATAGATTCTAGGTCCAAATGTATACTATGTAAAGCCAAGAAACGGATAACAAGAGTTTTTTAATAAGAAGACAGAAAAAACGAAGACGAAGATGATGATGATGGTGATGAAGATGATCATGGTGAAATAGAAGAACAGGAAGAAGAAGAAGAAGAAGAAGAAGAAGAAGAAGGAGAAGAAGAAGAAGAAGCCAAGAAGAAGGAGAATAAAGACTAGAGATGTTAATAAAACTCGGCAAAAAGAAGAACGAAATTACTGCAATAAAGAAAGTATTAATGTGAAAAAGAAGATCGTGAAAAGTTGAGTATGGCAGGTTGATACGTATAACATGGGTAGAAGGGTAAAACAAAAGTAGCCACAGAAAAAATGATTATAACAAAAAGTGTTTAGGGACTGTCAAGACTAAACAAAATATACCCAAAAGATAATGATAGAGAGAAAGATATCAACGAGAACTTGGGAAACCGTCTTGAGAAAAGTGTACAAAAAGGTGTCATTGTCCTATATATATTGAACCTTAAACACGAAGATCACTGAATAAGCAAATCAATAATAAACAAATATACTATGTGAAAATAAATAAATAAATACATAAGTAAATAACATGGACATATGAATAACTAAATAAATAGATAATTGAGCAATGCATAAATAGAGAAACCTTGTTTTCAATTTGATAGAATGTGTGGATTTCTTCGCTTCGTCCGTGGGAAGATAAAAAACTCTTATAACCGTCCCATACTCAGTCGAGAGATCATCAACGAATCCAGGAATGGAACAAAGGTAAGTTTAATTTGTCAGGTTTATAAATTTCAACTTTCAAGACTGATGTTTCTCTGACATTGCGTACTAGCATTTGAAATGTCATAAAAGTTTAGAAGATTGCTATATGTACAATTACCTTCAAAACAAAATGATTTTTTAATTGTATGAGGTTCCTAAAAATAGTTCATCATGAGAAATATATCATTGACTCCCGTTCCTTTCAGAAAATGCTTGATCACGTCATTCTCAACACGGTTGTGAACGACCCCCTGAAATCTCGCCCCGTTATTGAGAAGGTAGAGGATGTGGATCAAGCATACAGTATCGAACATCGAATCAAGGTATCTTGAGACTCTCTCTACAATTTCAGTTTGCTTGATGTACAGTAATTTAAAATATTTCTACCATTTTGTAACTGGTTATAATTGGTTTTAACTAGAGTTATGGGGCAGGGCGGTGAGGAGTTTGATGTGGAATGCTTAAATTCTCAAATTCGTACGAGATGGAAGAGAGATAGAGAGAGTTGGGCGAGGGGACTAGAAAGAAAGAAATACAAAGATAAGAAGAGTATGGAGCGTGATTGTATGAAGCGTGCGCATTAAGAAAAGCGTTTGTAAAATCCTTTAAAACGTCTAAACAGTTCCATGAACAAAGATCTTTAAGATAAAAGTCATTATACATGTAATTCGGATTTATTTTTTTGTTTGTGGTATGGTACAGGCACTTATTTTGGAGATGGGTGATCACCGTGCCTTAACTAATGCTGACGTCATAATGACACGCCTGGAAGGGGCGTGGCATCTTCAGCAAGAATCCCATCATGATCTGGCCAACCAATACGACACACTTGTCAACAAACTCAGGGTATGTCTCGACCCTCGTTCTTCT
>BEXV01001691.1:81703-91766 GCA_003118195.1 Hemicentrotus pulcherrimus
AACCTCTTTTCTGTTTTGAAGGTTTGTCGTCTTTAAAAGGTTTTTACAGGTATGCCAGAGTCACATAAGACTTTTGAAATACCGGCAAAGGTACAAACGTTACAATCTGGATTGTTTGGCCAAATACGACCAAAAAATAAGTTTTGTTTTTAACATTTTCTAGCGAAGGAGGTACCTGTAATAACTTGTAATCTAGAAGCAAATCCAAAAGGAATTGAGAAATCTCTCTGTCGGCGTTTTCTTTATCCGAACTATATAAGTAATAATTAATAAATAGTGAATAAATGAATAAGTAAATGAAACAAACAAAATTAATGCATATATGGCCTGAGGTGGATTAAATTTCCAAATTAATAAATTATCATATTTCTCTTGCAAACAGAACTTGGCGAGGGTCTTTGGTGTGGCATCAACCTCTATAGATGAGACGAATATTCTGGATGCCATCTCAGAAAGATGGAAGGAGATAAAATCTCTCATCTCTAAACTCAGATCCTCGCTAATTCTTGAGAAAGATCAAAACACCAAAGCTCATGAAACTTTACAGGTACAAAGTCCTCTCAAAGATCAATACTATTAAATGTTTATCATTTTCAATAATGAAACGTAACAAAATTCAAATGATGCGCAAATAGATCACCCTTGGGAGTTAATAATAATGTTAATGACAAATGTTTTAAAGATATGCTCTCCTTTATCCGTGTAGACACCATTATGGTGAAAAAAAAAATGTCTTCATTCATTTGCTTATTCATTTATACATTAATTCATCTACTCATTTATCTTTTTGTTTTTGTTTTTTGGATAGGGCGTGGCAAGTTTCATGGGTATAGAAACGTCTGGTTGTGAGTCTACCATTGTTGGAGATATGATGGACAGATGGACGGAGAACAGAAGAAAGGTCATTGAACTTCAAAGAGCCTTGATGGAGGAGAGGGAGAAGACTAAGCAGGCTCAAGAAGCTCTCATAGTAAGTTTAATGATAACAAATCTTAATAAACAACGACACGGAAACGAAAGGATACACCCAAAATGACAAAAAGAATAGGAAAAAGGAAAAAGAAAAAAGGAGCGACCTACAAACATAAAGTATACCGAGTGCATCCAGTATATTGATACAATAATCGCTAGTCATCCTACTAGTAATATGTAAAAAAAGTAAAACCAGAATATCCCTCTCCCTCTACCCATCTCTCTCTCTCTTTCTCTGTGTGTCCTTGTCTCCCTACCCTTCTTTCTGTCTTGTAGAAAACTGAAGTCAGATATAAAGGAAAAAGGATCGTTTCCGCACTACATGCATGCTAAATAGCGAGGAGAGAAATCATCTGTGATTGTCATTAATAAAAACAATGCCCTTACCCAGTATTGTTGTTTCTCAGCACCTCCCTTATTTTTGACAGGATGATCTCTCCCGTCCTGGTCCAGTGCTTGCCTCAGTGGTCACTCAGACCGATGACCACCAAGCCCAATTGGAAGGCCAACTGTGTCACAAGTCAGTCCAAACAGTTCGGTAAGGAAATATGTTTTAAATCATCGAGTGTATGAAGTCGTATTTTCATCATTCAAAAAGTGAATAAGCTTATGATTTTCATTTCTCTGGTTTCTTTGTCAAACTAAAATATAGACTCCATTTTGCCAAAAAGAGAGAAATGTTTATGAAAAAAAATTAACAGGTTGTCCATATTTTCACGGGGTAACTCTGCCGTTTTCGGTCAATAATGTGATTCAGTAGACTATTCTTGATTGGGATAAGGTAGTGGTAAATGTACTTTTTTTCTTCTTCTAAATTTCCTTTTCAAACAGAGACCCTGTTGTCTTCGGTAAGGCCGTGCAAGAGCTACAGAAGATCAAAGAACATCTTTCTCTAAGCATCTCCTTCCGAAGCCATAGCTTCACTTTTTCTGTATCCCGCGATCTTATCCATCTTGGTCCTCGAAGCAGAAGCCTGAAGACACTCAGGGCAGGGGATGCCTTCAGACCACCTAGTAGGACATCTCTGCTCCGAGGTGTTTCTGCAATTACCAGTATGGTCAGCTATCTGGAGCCACCATGTAACAGCAGCATGATGGTCTCCAAGATGTCCGACCTCATCCCTTGGGCCGAGACGAGGTGTAGCATCGAACTTGGAAGAGGTGTCGCAGGAACTGTCTTCCTCTTCCGTCACGCAGTCTCGAAGATCCCCGTTGCTGCCAAGCTCGTGGAATACCCAGGAGAGTGCTTCAGGAACGAGGTCAGGATTCATCAAGCAATCAGTGGCCTTCCATGGTTTCCTACCTTCTACGGAAGCTTTGACATCGCAGATGACCAGGCAGTTTTGGCCATGGAGTTCGTTGGGAGTGAGTCCGAGGATCGTAGCTACACCATCACGGACTGTCTCGAGAAGTCCATGTTGAAGACAGGACCAGATCTCACCAGAAATGAGTGGTTCGGTGTCCTCAACGATGTTGCAGAAGGACTGAAAGCACTCCATTCCAATGGATTTCTGTTTAATGATCTCAAAGAAGACAACGTACTTGTTGTTGAGGAGTCCGGACTCTGGCGAGCCAAGATCATCGACCTGGGATGGGCTTCTGAAATCACCACTCCTTTTGTAATGCCTCTGGATGAAGAGCAAATTGATTTTTACCGTAGCGGCCGAGGGTGTTGCCATGTTGCCCCTGAATGCGTGTTGGACGCCAGGCCCTGCTCAACATCAAGCGATGTTTACTCCTTAGGTAGATTCCTAGCATATGTAGGTCGCGCCATGAGGTACGATGATTTTGAGTGTTTGGGTACGCAAATCTACCTGGCTGATGAAGACCAGAGGCCAACTGTGCAAGAAATCATCGACCAGCTTTACGAAATGCGGCTGGTAAAGGGGAAGATGGCCCCGGGTCATCCTCTTGTTAGTTTATTCATCGGAAGGGGAATGGGGGAAGGGCAAAACCATAATATATGGCAGATACTATAGCATACTTCACTTGAATGTAGGACTTGTAGAACTGCAGGAGGAGGAGAAGGACTAGTGGATAGGGGAATTGAATCCAGAACTACATGGTCTATAGTAGATTGATACAGGAAAAGAAGGATGATGGAGTAGAGAGAGCATTCAAAGATGGAAAGTTTGATAACATCAATGAAGACTGTATCGGAGCAGAAGAAGATGATGGAGGAAAAGGAGGAGGAAGAGGTGAGAGAGGGACAGGCCCATAATGACAACCGCAGGCCAAGAAATGGGGAAAAACTAGAGAAAGACACAAGTTGTTGTATTCCTAGAAACAGCACAGAAGAAAAGGAGATGTAGGAGGATGTGCAACATTATGGACCAGTTTCGCAGTGGGTTCGGGTTGGATGCGTGGGTCTTTGTTGGGGTGCCTGGATGCGGGTGGCTCCATTCACCTGTTGGGGGTGGTTGTGTTTCGGTGGGCGGGGTGTGGGTTGCGTACGTTGGTTGCTGCTAGGTTGGGCGAGCTCTAATGTATTGCCAGCCTGGTAGCGGCTTTCGTGTGCAATTCGCATTCTGTCTGCTGGGATACGATTGTTCCTGGCGGGTGGGAGGAGTCGGCCGTGTCCGCNTGTCATGATCTTGTGTGAATTTATGTACATTATGTGACTTATCAATTATTTTGTAACTACTTTGTATTTTTTTTTGTTTTATGTACTGCCAGTGGAGGCCAATTTTCTATGTTTTTTGAATATGGACCAATAAATTATCTATCTATCTATCTAGATGAAGGTGGAGTAGGAGATGACGATAGAGGAGCAGGCCCAAGAACAGCTGCAGGCCGAGGATTGGCAGATTAGAAATAGAAGTAGAAAGACAACAGTGTGGTGATTTAAATCGGGGGAAAACGATGAAACTGTACATTTCATTTTTAAAGTAATGTTTATACTACTGTTGATTTATTATGCTGTATATATTGTACAAATTATAATTAATCAACGCTTGTTTCTGTTTGTTTTTATTCTTACCTTTAAACACAAATGGAAGCAAGAAATGGTGAGAGAGAGAGAGAGAGAGAGAAAGGAGGGGGAGGGGGATAAAGGTTGGATCTAGTTAACTTATTAAATTGTTAAAACATTACCGTAATCCTAACAAAATCCTAGGAAGTTTAGGAGACTAGTGGGGCATTGCAAGAAAGTTGAGTTGCAATCAAAAAATTGCAAATATCAGTTGCAAATTGCAATCAATCACAAGTTACTAACAACACTCCATAAGTCCACTCCAAAAACAATTTGCTTCCAATAGATGCAGAAAAACAAGAGAAACAGAGCCAACAAAATTAAGTAAAATCGGATAAATAGTAAGGAAGTTAGGATTGAAAAACTATGGAAATTAAAAAATCACTACGGTACACAAAATTAATTGCCAATTTGGTTATCAGTTTGTGATGTAATTGCCTTACTATTTATTGATTGCTTTATATTTTTATCCCATTAATTTCCCCTTTTATCCCCCAAATTTGATTTCCCCATGCTAGAGCTCCTGTGAATCATGTGCTGACTGGGCTAGTTTCCTTTTTTTCCAGAGACACCATTGTATTACAATCCCCTTCCACATACACACTCGCCAGGAGTTCACACATATACAACACAAATAGTGTATATCCATGTATCTGAAAGCTATACACAACAAAAGCTCAACCTATAGTGATCAAATTAAAAGTAAACACTTTTGTATTTGCAACAAAAATAATTCACAACACCTGACTACTCATGTACAGAATTAGGAAGTCCCACAAGTATAGATAAATATTCCCCATAAAAGTGATCATATTGATCATTGTGAATAGTAATGATGTGCACACAACCATTATGCAAGTAAGAAATAAGTTAGATTAACTATATGTATCACTAAATACAATATAATGATTGAACACACCTTCAAAGAGACTGAGAAAATAATGAAGTTGGAACATAATTCATTGTTTTATGAAGACAAATCCTGTAGCTTTTAAACAGAATACAGGTTCACACTCTTGGTTATCAATATTTAGAAAACTTTCAGTTTGAAAATTAGTGATATCTTTGTATCTTCAGCATAGCAAGGTAAAACAGTCTTTATTTCAGTTAGGCATTGCCAGCTTATTTATACTCTTTCCCCAACATTGATTACAATATTTGAAGTATCCACTTTCTACTCCTGGGTGCAGACAAAGAACCGTGGATAGAATACCTTGAGTAACAACAGATTCATACTCTCAGCATCTTGAATGAAAACTGTCCTCAATGCAATTAAAATAATTTACTTTTCATTGATTCATGTCAGCAGTAAAGATGATCGATTTTTAATAAATTTCGTAAGAACAGCTCCAAAAGAGGGGAATGTTAATTATTTTCAACTGCAGTGCACCATTGCTGCCACATCAGAATTAAATGCCTTTGCGCATATTCATGACTGCAGGCAGTCGCTAGCAAGGAATCTTGTGAAGAGTCCACAGAGAGATGTTTTAAGTCCCCTTTAGCAAAGAGAGTTATCCAGTACATACAATAAATATGTATCACAATTTACCAACATTTCTTACCAAAAGTACACTCATGCCTTTCACGCATAGCCTAAATACTAGTGCTGTGGAACAGAGAGAAGAGTATCACATCATTTAACTCATTGAGTAAATGAACTGTCGTAACTATCTCTCTCTCTCTCTCAATGCGCTACGGGTACTGATTATCAGCACAATCTAGATAACTAGATAATATCTGATTCTAAACATTTGTGCTTGTTTTCAACAATGCTCGTGTCTGATACAGACCATCAAAAGTAGATTTTATCCATGCTTCAAAATATAAATGATTCATGAATTTATACTTTCTATAGTAGTTATACTCTGCCTATTTGACTCATAGAGACATTGATAAATATGTGATATGCACTATACTATACAAAAACCAAGTATTTTTATGATTATTACTATTTCACCTGAGGCACTGCAAGTACAATGAAATATATTCATTACACCTATGTGGATATGATAAAACTATATCAAAGTCATATAAACTGTGCAGTGTACGATGCCATTCCACAGTAGTGTGAATTGCCTGAGACGTGATCTAATGGCTTTCATTTTACAATTGTATGTGCTGCATAACTGGGAAATGTGCGTGGATGATTTAATATAAATCAGGCTTAACCTCAAATTGACAACACACTTCCGGAGAAAAGACAAAAGCCTTGAGAATCATGGAGGGACTTCTAATGAACTGAAGCAAGCACACATCGAAAATGGTAGAAAATGGTTTTGTTATGCAATTCTGTTGACACACAATTTCTACTGCACGTTCAGGACTATGTATGCTTAACGTGCACAGCACATGGTCTGAAATGGAGAAAACACAGAGGGGGGGCGGGGGCGTTTCACAAAACTTGTCATCAGTGACAAATGACAGTTGTTGTTATAAGCTACTGAAATCCTTGCTTCTGATTGGTCATCAGCAGATTTTGCACTGATTTTTGTCAATGAAAAAAGGCTTTGTGAAACGGGCCCCTGGGCTCACATTCATTAAACTTTACTAAGCTACTTGTAAACTGATTATATAACCTATAGTACATAGTAAGTTCACAACAAGACTTAAAGATGTTTTATGAATACGAGCCCTTATACCAAATTGCCACTACAGCAATTATGTAGAACTGTTTGACTGAAATTATTTTTTACAGTAAGAATGAATGAATAAATGACCATGTAACATTGTTCAACTTATAATTAGCTTACATACTACAACTTATTTTTTACAAACACGATAGTCTTGAAATGAAAGAAAAAGGAATAATCAACTTCAGAGGTCTACATGATGGATGTCTCTCGTACTGAAGGGCTCCCTCTACTCTGGTACCTGTTAAGGCAAAACAGAAAAGGAGAACAGGCAAATGTTAATATTCACATAAAAATATATCAAGTACATGGAGGAAAACAAAAAATTAAAAACTCCAAACAATAAGACCTCATTAGATAACCGGGGAAGATGCACTTATTTCTCTTTGGAACCACTTTTTACACCGATAACAGTTCAGAGTCAGCTTTTAAAGGGATCGGGTATCTTTGTCTCAGATTCTGAAACAAAATCCTGGATTTGGCTCATGCTGCAATCATAATTAGAAACCTTTAGGTCAGTCAGGAATCCCATGACTTTTACAAGCCGATCGCCTGTCTGATTATCAAGATAATTATAATTGGAAATCAAAATTTCATTTTTTGTTTTCCAAACGGTTTTTATATCACTATAGTCTATTGGGGAAAATGAGTATGGTAAAACCGGTCACTTTAAGATTTTTACTTTTTGAGGCACTTCATGATCATTTTGAAGCACAATCTTTTTAGGGCTTCAATATTATAAAAATGATGCATGCGCATGAGTTCATTATACGATCTATCCGCACTTGAGTTGAGGCTGTGTATCTATTGCACAAAACCGTTAGGCTGAGTGCAATAGAGTACACACAGCATCAACGAGGTCGGATAAATCGTATAATGAACGAATGAAAACATGCATCATTTGTTTTATACAACAAAACTCCTAGATCCTTGTTACTTGATGTAAAAAGAATTCATTCAAATTTTTGTTATCAAAAATAAATTTCAAGTTTAGTGAGGCTTAATTTAGTGTGCACATTATCTATAGATATAGCAAGCGCACTCACCTCTATCTATACCCATTCACGCATAGTGCTGCACAAAAATAGGCTCATGCTCACGCAGTATTAAGCGCTCTAACCTCTAAGCGCACTACTGTGCTCTGAAAACGAGTTCAATAGTACTGGAAAATATTGCACTCCTTTTCATGAAAACAAGTGCAATAGGCTCAGTAAATGAATCACACGTGACCGCGCATGACCAATCATTTGATTAGGATCTGGAAGTGAGATACACCATATCACAGACACTGATAACACGTAGGGCCATGCATCTCAGATTTAACATTGTTAAAGGGATCGTTGAGTTCTGTTGCAGAGGGCGCTACACAAAATAATTTTTTTGTGAGATAATGAAAAACTGAGTGTCAAATTTAAGAGAACATACAATTTAAATGACAAAATCATCTTTGTTTGATCAAAATTGCTTCAGAGATGGCTGAATTATCCATAAATATAGCCATTGAAAAAACGAAAAAGCACGTCGTATTTCAGCTAATGCCGATGTTGAATTTTTTGTTGGCATTTTTGTGTTGGTTATATTACGCACATCCAGCCGGCCCATGCATTGTTATTTTTAATTAAATAGTTGATTAACGGTCACCATATTTTTTTTGAAAGTGGAGCTGAATTGGAATGATTGTATTGGCCAAATTTCACATAATTTGGGGTCAAAAATTACCTTCATAGCAATTCTAGGTTCGAAAAGGGCACTATAAGAATGAGAGCAATAACCATGCACTTTGAAGGCATTTGCCGTCTGAAAACAGAACTTATCTATCCCTTTAAACAATGCCTTTAAGGATGTTCTAGCATTATCTCAGTGCTAAAGAGGAGTGGTCTTTATAGACAGGTGGTTGCTAAAGCCGGTTTGACCTGGTTTGACCTAGTTTGACCTAGTTTGACCCGGTTTGACCTAGTGATAACTTACAGCTTTCTTGAGAGCTTGCTCCAGGTCTTGGATGAGGTCTTCAGTGTCCTCTAGTCCAACGGAGAGCCTGATGAGACTGTTGTCAATGCCCAGCTCCTTACGCTGTTCAGCAGGTACAGAGGCATGGGTCATGACCCCGCTGCAATGCCAAAGAGAATGAAGAAGAAGTGTAGGGAAGGTGTCAGTGTCCTGGCAGAAAAAGTAACCTGATTCTGGAGTATGTTACATGAGGTTCAAATCAGTGTCACTGATTTGCTCCTGCACTTGCTACTCTCCACCCAGGTTTTAAATGGGTAACCGGTAGGATGCGACCATCATCGTTGGTCAAACAGTTTTTGACCCTCAAGTAATGCCTGGCTGAAATGCTTCCCAGGGAATGGAGATTGTGCACACCATGTGTGCTGGCAAGTATTGAATCCAATAACTGGCGTAATCGTACATTTGTAAAGCGCTTAGAGCAGGCCTTCTCAACTAGTTTATAAGAAGCGCCAAAACAAAAAATTATTGAGGTTGAAGTGCCAACCTGTATGTGTGGTGACTGTGTTGTGAGGGGCATAGCGACCGAGCCAATACCGGATGGGGTCCAGGGGGCAAGCCCTCAGAAGCTAGTGGATTTTAGGGCTTTTTAAAAGCCCAGATTTTACACTTTGGCATTTTTAACACCTTTGTTCCATAAAACATCAATCATTAATTCATATCGATGTGAAATAATAAGTACAATTCCTGGCTAAAATCTACAATGAAAGTTAATTTATATGAAGTCATTTTGGTGCAATAAACACGGAAAACGTCAAACGTCAAACTCAAGTGAAAATCAAACGAACAAAATAGCTTGCTTACATTATGAGCTCAACTTCGACTGTGACTTTTTGATTTCGCCGAGTTCTTTAATTTAAAAATATATTTTTTTAATTTGTTCTTTCTTTAATTTTTCAATTCTATTTATTGTTAATCTATTTTTCGAAACAGCCGCGCGCCACTCCGACCGACCGCAAGCGCCACAAGCGGCACACGCGCCACCAGTTGAGAAGGCCTGGCTTAGAGACATCATGTTTTAAATACTATACAAAAGCAGAATATTATTAATAATATTAACCAACTTCCTTTGGGAAGACATGAATCTACAATTGCCACTCTCAACACCGGTGAAGTAAATAGTAGGAAAGAAAATCGTTGAAAGACTGGGCATATTATCATGAAAGATCAGTTAATGCAGGATAATATTTCCAGTAATAGGACTACTGTAAGTTAACTTTAAAACAGGTTTATGACTCTAGACTTCAATTTTGGTAAAATGGAATGTTGTCCTTTTACACTAACACGTACATAAATTGAAACATATTCGTTTCCAAACTAACATTTAAGTCACACTTTATACTGAAAAGACAAGAATAGAGATAAGAAAGGGGAAGGTGTGAAGAGGATTAAAAGAATAACAAACTGAAAGAAGGGAAGAGAAGGAGAGGCAAAGGAAATGATGAAGGAGAGTGCAGTTTAAAGGTATAGACCAGTTTGGGAAAAGA
>BEXV01001692.1:32075-44971 GCA_003118195.1 Hemicentrotus pulcherrimus
AAAAAAAAAAAAAAAAAAAAATTATTAAAAAAAAAATTATTAAAAAAAAAAAAAACGGGAAAACGAAACCGTCCAATTGAAAACGGAATCCGCCATGGGCGGTCGGATACCGGACGGTTAAACGTTTGACTACAGCACTACCCCATACCATGAGATACTGAAATATGACTACATGGCCAATGGTCATCTAGGATATTCTCTCAAACCATGAGATATTGAAGAAGAAAAAAAGAAGGTCACCTGGGTACTTTTGCTCAAAGCAGAAGAAATGCAATTTTGATCTGGTTTGCTCCTAACCCATCAATACAGTACTTATTTGCATTCAATAATTATTGAAGCCTTGTCATATCTAATCTTTTCTCATTGGGCCCAAAGAGTTGCGCATTAGTTATTTCAACTTTAAGACTTTACATACATAAGGGTTAATTATTGATTGAGTTAATAACCTGTTCAAACATGCTCTCAAGTCTCCAACATACCAGTCCGGATCGTTCAGTATTGTTTTGTAATAGTAATAAATGTTTGTCCTTGTTTTAAGATTGTTGAGAAGGTTGAAAACTGAGAGGATGAAAATATGGTCCTCTTTTGGAATTTCAATTTCAGTTTCATAAGAAAGAAATTCCCATTGGGAACTTGTATCCCTCAAAGACAATACTGATTTTGCATAATAATCACAATTTGCTCCTTAAATTACTTGTAGTATAGGGGCTCCCGACCCTCAATTTAAAACAAATGTACATACATGTACATGTACTAGTACACCTGTAGGCCTCTTGCATATTAATCCCCTCTCAATAAGTTTAATACTGTGGAGTCCTGAAATTTGTCTAGTGAATTTGTTCTTTGTGTCACAATAAGATTCACATCTTTCTGTTGGTTGTCCATTGTATTTTACTCATTTTGAACTGTTTATCTTCTTTGTAGTACTAGTGTGGAAAGCCAATCATTCTTGGGCCTGAATTAGCATGTGGTGGTTACCTCTAATTGTGTCATAAAACAGAGCTTTGATGAACAAAAGTCAAATAGAAGCTTCTGTTCTTTGGATTGCACTCTATACAGAGTTTCTTAGTTCATAGTGTCATTAAAGAGCAACCGACCTTTGTTATGAGTTCATTTCTATGAAAGCTGAAAAATGAGAGCAAAAGGATGGTGAGAGTTTGAAATAAATTAATACAATATTTAAAAAGTTATGAATGTTTGAAATTTGAAATCACTACATGTTTGCGAATTTCATGTAGACAATTCGGTCAGTGGATTGTGATGTAGTCAGACACAACTCATCCTTTTATCATCTCCAAAAATATCATTGATTTATACTTTTCACACATGTGCCTTTTCCTTTTGGGCGCTACTCAAAATATACCCTATATTCTATTGTAGGTTCCCTAAAAGAGCAAAGACCCCCCTGAGTCATACATTTGTGGAAATTAAAATTTTTAGTAATTTTTGTTGGAACAAATAGGATCATATCACAGTAATACTAGTGATTTCAGCAAGAGCGTTAAGCTGTGCCACGCTGCGACCCAACGGACTGTGTAGTAAAAGCCTTTTGAACAAGGCATGTTAGATAGGTACTCTACTCATTTTAAGAGCTCTGATAATGTCATGTTAAAGGTAATACAAAGTTTTGGTATGGGGTCATGAATTTGGTTCAAATGAACATATTGTAAGCATATTATGCAATGCTACAATATTCAGTGATCGTCGAGCGGTTGAAATCGATTCTAAAGTTCTGCATTTGTAAATAATAAACTCTTTGTGTTGTATAGATCCTTCTTAAGACCAAAATATTAATGAAGCTATAAAACAATGTTTCTTGACTAAAATCGACCGATTAGCTAATCCCTTTTGGAAATCATATATCACAACTACTTATTCTGAGAATTTTATGGTAGCAGCTATCACTGTACAGCCGTAGGCGCTATTTGAAATTTATCAAAATTTACTGGGAGCATCGGTAAATTTGTGTTTTAGGGACTAAATTTTTCAGTGCTTATAATAAATCCACAGGGGCATCCAAATATATCAAAATTGTAAAGGATCACTATCCACCCAATTTTCAAAATTTCCCAAAACTTTGTATTACCTTTAACCACCGCTTGACATTCGTCAACCTTGTGTTCTTATAAAATATGTGAAGCGCTTGCCATTTATATTCAGCTTTCAGTGCTGATAAGCATTCTCTTGAAGCCGTGCCCAAATTTGCAATTTTGCAATCATTAAACACATCTCAACACTTAAAAATTACATTTTAATGTTTATATTGAAGCAGGCCTACATAAATATGTAACCACTGTGTTTAATAAGAGTAACATCTCACTTTGATGTATTTAAAATCAATTTTCACATTCTCATAAGAATTTGTATTTTCCATTGCTTAGTTACTTCTTTTTATTATAGTTATTAGTGTTGTTAATCATTACACAATCAACGATTATTTACTTTGGTTTAGATGATAGGAAAATATAAAGCAAAAGTGCACAAGGAATTCAAAATCCTTATTATTAACAAATATTAAGCTTGTGTACTTACATGTATGTACTAGAATGGTTAAGAAGGCCTCTACCTTATTTCCTGTGGGGGTAATTACTTTGTCTCCTGTTAAATTTTTACTTTGTAATTAAAGTAACAACTTCAAGAGATAAACCAAGTAAGATGGAAAGAAGACATGTCTCAAACCTCTGACGGCTAAGACCCATTTCTGTCTCCTGTTAGAGACATGCTCTTGAGTATGTAATGAGCTGCTCACATGCTGGAAAACGGGAGCGTAGAAGCGAAAATCAACATACCAAGTACCATCCACCCACATCAGCTCTCCAAATACCCCGAGAGAATATCAGCTCTCATCTCCCTTAAGCATCACTTTCCAGGCACCCCCCCTCCCCCCATCCCCCATCCTGATTCAGATTCAGATTTAGATTGAGATTGAGGCCGGTATCGTGTATTTGAGGTGTGGTTATACCGATCATAGGGTAAGAAATTCAAAGAAAATTAGCACCTTACGTGGTAGTGCATTGTCAAAATTTATGTGCAGGTACATGTACATGAGGATTTTAAAGAGATTTGGAATAAGAGGTATCTGTTTAGAGCCAAAATGGCATTAACTCTGTGTATTGAGTTTTAAAATTGAGTGTGAATGGCCTTCTCCAGACAGAGAGTTATGTTGTATGATATGTTAAGTTATAACAGTAAAAAAATCATCCTCTTCTTTTTGATATGAACTGCTAAGTTTGAAAATGTCTGAATATATATCTGTACCAATCAGGATTTATTAATGCCAAATATCCACATAGGTACTAAGACCTCTTGTGGATTCTGCATTTATGATGTAAGAGTGATGATGATGATGATCGTAAGTGTGGTGATGATAACTGTATGTACAAGTAATGTACATGTTTAATGATTTTGATTATTTGAAGAGCCAAGTTAGTGTTGAATATACAAAATCCTAATAGAAATACTCCTGGTAAATAACTAAATATGCACTTTAAAGGGAAAGTCCACCCTGAATTTAAGTTGTTTTTAATAAAAGCAGAACAGTGAGAGAAACATATCAGTGAAGGTTTGACGAAAATCCGACAAAGGATACAAAAGTGATGAATTTTTAAAGTTTTGATATTGTGACGTCACTTGCGAGCTGCTCTTCCATATGTTGTGTACTGTAAGTTCCATAAATTGCCCCCTTTTCATGGTTCTTGATGAAGGAATGGATCTATTTCATAGAGGCGTGTATAAAAGCATGTGTCTGATGATATATCGAATGCACAGATAAAATAATTATTATTTTTCTGAGAAAATGGCAATTTATGGAATTTACAGTACACAACGTATATAGGAGAGCAGCCTGCATGTGACGTCACAAAATTAAAACTTTAAAAATTCATAACTTTTGTATCCTTTGTCAGATTTTCGTCAAACCTTCACTGATATGTTTCTCTCACTGTTCTGCTTTTATTAAAAACAACTTAAGTTCAGGGTGGACTTTCCCTTTAAGCAAGATGTTACTTCTTGCTTTAAGCAATGTGATATCAACTGTGAGGCAGGGGTCTGAAACTGGATCTGCAAATTCGCATTTATTTTTGCAACTGGGAATCCGATATCCAGGGCTGTCAGAGTTTGAACCATTCTTTGCATTTTTGTGAAAGTATTATCTTTAGGAATCACCATAGCTGTGTTCGCACAGGACAATAATTGTTTTAAACTAGAGTTTGTGAAACCTGAACCTGGAATTGCTAAACCACAATCCACTAATACTGAGGTCCGTTCACATAGGACTAAAAGAACGAGTATTGATAGTTTTAAACTTGAAGCCATGCAAGCAGTAATTTGAACTACGGTACATATTTAGCTGAAATAACATGTCCTCTCGGCAAAGAACCTAATACCTGCAATACAACAAAATTACTGTAAAACAATACTCTACTTTGACGAACAATACTAGAGATATCTGTAATAGAAATGATGATATTTGAGGAGCTACGCCCGCACTCTATATCAAGTTCAGGTAGCCATCATTTTGATAAGATAAATTGTCCTGCAGTAGACTGTAGATGGCAGCAGAGGTGCATGCCTCCCTCTCTGCTGATTTGTTGAATGCACAGCTGCATCATTTACTTTATGAAATTGATTTATTATAGGCATTTACACTGCAAGCAAATAGGATTTTTCTTTGCCAGGCAATTATCTGTAAAAAAAACAAAAAAAAACCCAAAAGCCCACCATGGTAGTGTGGTGTTTTGGGGTCTATTGTGAATGTCTTTGTTATAGTGAATTATGACTGTTGCCAAAGCTATGATTACTTGCAACTCTATATGAATAGGCACACTTAACAAAGTATTGCATTTTTTACGAAATATGATGACAAGTATTGTAACAAGATCATTATAACTGTCCACTCCACTATCTACAGTATGCTGAGTTTGAAAATGCAGCTTTTGTCTATATCTCTAGTCTAGCTATTCAATATCTTCCCTGAAAGCAAAGACTTTGATGAATAAAGATGTTAAGACTTCCCATATCAAATTTTGAGAAAGAGTGAGATTGCATCAGAGATAAAGAGGAGATGCTCAGGAAATGTTCCTGCATCTTAATTGAAACCTAACCCATGACGACAATCCAACAGCCGAGATGAGCTTTGGCTGGCAATGAGGCACTCAATTGAAATGCCTCAAATTCACATACATGCACTGCGCAGTAATATGCATGATGAATGGTAATCATTACCGGTATATATGTTGATTGAACAGAGAAAGAAAAGGCTAGTATTAGCAGGGACTTGGAACAAATGAAGTTACCTGCATTCGTGTAGTAATAATCATATTTTTTAAATCCAGGGATTGTCAAAGTTAGCACAGAGTTGAGAGCAGGTATTGGCTGAAATCCTTCTATTTTACCCCTGTCCAATTTGAAGCATCTTATAGACCTATTGAATAGCATTCAATTTTATTCCTAGTTTTGGACCTTCTGTTCACTGTAAGCTTAATTGTCAATTTGGTTTGCCTCTGAAAAATTATTGGGGTTATGCTAGAGAAAGGATGAGGTTACAAATGTTGGGACTGGCCAGATTATCAACTGCTAGAAACAAACGAATTTCAAGAAAAATGGAAAAATCTAAAGTTACATTTGATGAAAACATGAGATCTGTAGATGCTGTGTATTTTGAAGAGAGAAGCGATGAATACAGAGTTCATGAAGGCATAGCATTCTTTGTTGAAATTGAAATATATTTCCTCATGTATTTAGAGATATTCATGTAAAGGGATTTGATTACTTCACTTTCAATTTTGACACACAGGTAGATTAACATGTAAGCAAAACTGGATGTCACCTAAAATTTGGTCTCTGAGGCCTGGTATGCCCATTTTCCAAAAAATTCTATTCTCCCTACTGCATATTTAATTATTTTTACTAGCGAATTTGCCTGGATTTAGTAGTAACATTCACTTCTGTTCAAAACAGGACACACAGGCCCATTATTATACTTTTTATCCATTTTGAATATTCAATGTACCACTCAAAATCGATTTGGACTACAGAAATGATAATGACCAACACATTTCTTTTCTTTGCAGGGTCTCCAGCTGACAGAGCAGATCTGGAGATTGGAGATGAAATCCTAGAAGTCAATGGAAGGTCATTAGAAGATGCAACCCATGAGGAGGTCATTGCACATATCCATCAGGTATGATCAAATAATTTAGATTTTCAAAGAAAATAAACAAGAGCTTTATTGGTTATTTTACTCCATTTATTGGAAGCAAAATATTATACAATTGACAATTGCATAGGAAATCAAAGTAAAATTTAAGAATTGAACTTTTCATTTTTTATTTTGTGAACATTATTGTTGTAAAGGCATATTAAAATGTTATGATATATACCGGTATGCAGCTAGATAACTTTTAGTGGCTGTACCAATAGGCTCTTGCCTGAAGCTGTCTCCTATGAAGTTATGCATTCATGCATTATTATTTTATGATCTGTTCAATACATTTTGTAAATGTTTTTGTCTATAAATGTCCTTTGGCAAGACATTGATCTACATTTGCCACACTCAACCCAGGTGATGTAAATGGGTACCTGGCAGGAATTAATTCCTTGAAATGCTAGAGCGCCACAGTGGCTGCCTTGCTAAAGCCAGGGTAATAATCGGGGCAGAGCCAGGAGCGTCACAATGTGACGGACATGTGCGCTATATAAGAAGCCACCATTATTATTATTATTAAATGAATGTAATTAATGTCAGCTTTAACAATAAAATCAGAGTTAACTACCCGTTTAGTTGAGAAATTTGACTTCATTGTAATTTTACCCTGTAAAAGACAGTATATATCGTCCTTGTTTTCACGAAGTGACGGTAGTGAGGAAAATCGTAACGCAAAGTGAATGCAATTTTTTTTTCCAACCGTCACTTCGTGAAAACAGAGACGATATGGCCAACAGTCAAAGTGCTTTGAAGATAATACCATGTGTTCTTGCATTCAAATTTGTCTCATTGAATACACTGTATCATCAAATTGGATTTTAAAAAAGAATGAGAAAAAAATTCCCATGCAATATTGTTAAACATTGTTTGGAATGAATTCTATTGTTTTATGCTTTACATTTTGATAGTAAGTAGTTATATCTCAGAACCCAATTTGATGTGGAAACAATCAATCTATTTTAATGTTTGTTAATAGTATGGAGCTTGTATGGAACAATTTTCTCTCTAATTTTAACTTTACTTTGTTTTTGTATTTAAAGACTAAGTCTTGATTTTCTACCTTGCATATCTTTTGCGAGTAACAGTTACATTTTCATCCTATTTTTATAAAGTGCTATTGACAACAATGATTGAATGATTTGCACTACATGTAAAAGTACTACATGTATGAAAGTCAATTTCGAAAAAGCTCTGTAAAAATGAAAGTATGTTTTTTAAAGACCGTCACCACTACTGGGTCAGAAGGGATTAGACCACACAGAGAGCCATCGAGGTCACTGTGACAGGTGGCTATCTCATTAACTCAGCTCTCATTTAACATAAGAAAAAGAGGATCATGGGGGACCAACAGACACCGATTGGGGCAGTTTTCTATATAGAGGGAGCAAGTACCTACAAGTATGGCAGTGTGCCTTTAAAATTTGTTTTAAAAATGATTATTAATTACTCCTGTCTGTTCTTTAAAACGGATCTAAGGTGATTGAGGCACCCTTTAAACAAACAAAAAAATTGCCTTGTTTATTTGTATGCTCCCACTGTAAGACAAACCAATAAAAGTCTTTTATAAGTATCCAAAATTTCATCAATGAATTAAAAGAACAAAGAAATTACATTTATCTATAATATGTTGTATTTTTCAGTGTGTGAAATCAAGAACGATAAATCTGCGAGTAAAGAGGAGGACCATTAGAGATGGAGGTGAGTTTGAATTCATTACCTTGTGATGAAGGGCCTTGCGATAAAGGGTGTTGTGATAAAGGGCCTTGTGATGAATAGACAATGAAAGATTGATAATAGAGGAAGGCGTAGTGAAGACCTTTCTTGTTTGGTAGCATAGAGGGTGCCAGATAGTTTCAGAGAGCAGTGCTATTGAGTAGTAGAGTTTGGCTATAATGGTTTGAGTTGGGCACAGTATGGTCAATACTAGCTAGTCAATACTGCTTTGGTGAAGCACAGAAGAAAGAATATCCACCAACTGAAACCAACTTGATCAAACTCATGGCACTTTCAGAGAGAAGGCCCATACCTGGTTAACATACCTAGTAACAAAACAAGAACACACACAAAATGCTTATCCTGGTGGTCATAGTGATTTCACAGACCAAGTGGTCAGGGTTTTGCAGATTGATGTTTTTAAAGTGATTGGATAGGCGTAGGCCATGGATCCGTCCGACTCGTGGGTCAAACTCATGAACAATGGCTCTCATGGTTCAAGCTCTCATGGGATGACAGTTGTGATTGTATTTACACTCAAACTAAATTGGTAAGTTTGACACAGCTTGTGGATCACAAACAAAAGTAGAATGACGTCTTTTTATTTGTCCCAATGTATTTCTTTGTTTTCTCCTTCTTTTACATGTTATCTATCCCAATGCATTTCCTTCATTTTCTCCTTCTATTTTCCTACTAAATTCCTTATTTTGCCCTTCTTTCATTTCTTAATGTTTTTCGTTGTTTTTCCTTCTTTCCTCTCTCTTTCTATATTGACTTTTGTATTTCTTTGTTTTTTCTTTAGCCATCAACTTCTCTGAACTTCCATATTTTGTCTACTATTACCATTTTTGGTTATGTATTTCTATGTGTTTCACCTTCCTAAAGATTTCATTGTACATATATCTTTTGTTTCTCATTGTCTATTTTGCTCAATATTTCTTTGTTTTGTTGACCTCATGAATTGCCATGTTTGGCATGGCATTCTGTTTATACATGAAAACATTCTTACTAGACTCTCATACTAGTTCTAAATCCTCAAAGGGTTTGAAGAATGACCTACATGTAACAGCTATCCTTGTTCTCAAGTATATAGACAAGTGATGCATGCTCACACTAAAAAGAAAGAAAAGCTAACAGTTTTTGTTAGGTTTTTTAAATAGTGTAAACAACAGTAAAGACAAAAAAAAAAAGGATGGTTTTCAAAATAGTTTTTGAGCTGTGTAAGTGAGCCTATTTTATTATCTATTCAAAGTTTTTCAAATTCCTGTTTATAGGTCTACCTTGCATCAATTGATAATTTGGTTTGTAATATGAAATTATATTAGGACAGGAATACAGCAAAAGAAATTACAGAAATGACGCAACCTACATATAAATGTAGAAAAAAGTAAGTTTTTAAATAATATGAAGCCACATTCTCTTGCGCACAGAGCCATTTATAATAGGGTTGAGATTCAGAGTAAACAAGGAAATGTCTTTATTTTATCCACTTGGTTGTTATACATGTATGAGTAATGTTAGTCATGTGATCTGGCCCATGTTATTCTGGAAGAAATATGTAATGCAGTCATCCAGATAAAAGGCATAGTTATGTGGTTGGATCAGCGTGCTCTATTCAAGTTTCTATTATATGTGCTCTGTTCAAGTTTCTTTCCTACATTGTATGTGCTCTGTTCACTTCAAGTTTCTCTTTTATGTGCTCTATTCATGGGCCTTTTTTTATGCGAGCATATACAGCATTACAGGTATGGTGAGTCATCTACTCACAACTTGCTATTATGTCAATTAAGCAGGTCTTCAAACTGGCAAAATCTCTTTAAAAATACTTGAAGCTTATATTGTGGTTGTATTACCACATGGAAGTACTATACAATATACAAATAACAAATATAAAATACGTCTATACTTCTATTGTTACATTAAAAAAAATATGAATGGGAATATTAGGTATTTATGTTCCTTATTTGTGTGGATAGACACCATCACATGAGGAGGAGTTGATAGGATATCATGTGGTGTCAATTAAGCAGAGTCATTTGTACTCCACAGGTGGTGTATGTTTATAAAAAGGCAATGCAAGAAACATTGCTCAGAGCTAGCTAACTCAACAAGTTTTCAAGTGCAACCCAGTTGATAGATTGAGGGTAATGTTATTGCTCCTACCAGGCTAAGCCAGTATAATGTCCCCCTATTGAGATAAATGGAGTGGTCTTTTTCACTCAGGAATGCCAAGAATGTGGGTCTAGACACAAGGTCAATGAGTAAGGGAGCTGAGATTTGAACAACTTAGTCTTGATATTTAGTCTTCCCAAAACCTTTGATAACAACATGCAACAGATGTTATGATGCACACAAATTGTACATGCTGATTAGTCTATTTCATAGCTGATTATATTTTTGTTCATAATATCTGAATAATCATGACAAATTAAAGAGGGATTTAATAGGATGACTGAAGTATATGATTGGCATCAAAGTCTGAAATGTAGACTGTGAGTGGGGCCACTCCAGCTCCATGGATAATGTGTGTATGGGTGTTGAATAACAGGGAGTGAAACTGCACCACCAAAATTTTGGCTTATGTCCCTGCAGAGTAGTCTATACGTGGTGTGTATGTGTGTGCCTGTGTTGCGAGCTCTATAAAGCCTATGCCTAGCCAGGCCTGCTGGAGCTTGCTTTCTAGTGTTGTTGTTTTTTCTGTCTTTACTTCAAGCAAACCACACTGAAAGGTTTAATTCCGTACTTGATGCGCTCACGCGCGCATGCCTAGTAGTACAAGCTCTTCTTGTATGGTATAGGTACATTGCACTGTCTGAGATTCCATATTCCTGGATATGATTGAGGAGTAGTTAATTGAATTCACACTTTGACAGTCAGAAGGTAGACCATCCATCCATACTTGGATTTATTATTGTTCTGCTGAGCTGAATGAGCCACTAGTGGTTGCGTTGCATCGCTTGATGTGGCTGTGTGCATGCATGCATTCCATTGTGATGTAGACACCAGTAGCTACCTAGCTGTGGAGTAATACAGGAAACATGTGTGCCTTACTGACTGACTGAGTGAATGAATGAGGATGAATACATGGTAAGTGATACTGATAGGTTAATGTGATGTTAGTGACAGTGTGTTTATCAACAATCCTGACATACACAATGCATGCACCATCAGGATCATCAAGTCATTGAACATGACATGCATGCATGCATGCATACAGTTTATTGACTTCACCGTAATGTAAAGCAAGAAATGATCGCGACATAAGTCAAGAAATATTTTGAAATATGATATTCATTAAGTTCAATAGTGAAGTCAAATGATATACAATGTACTGGAATTTGTGTACACTATTGGCAACCAACAGAAAAGTCCTTACTTTTAATGCTAGTTCAATTCAATAGATCTACCATCTTGATGCCTGCATGGTAGGATATCGGACAGCGTTTGCTTGACACGCTGAGTTTATGAGCTGTGCAACACTTGAAATGTTATCGCAACCATTGATGCTGGATTTATAAGTAAAGACTATTTCTCAACATGATTGAATAACAATGTTTTAAGGTTTCTCTTTATTCAACATTATTTAAAGAAAATATAACTTACTCATCTGAAAAAATAAAAAGAAAGAATTGAAAATACCCACTAAAGTTCACAATTCATGAATGACAGATATTACCTCTCATTCATTTTGGATGTATACCGGTAGTGGAGACATATTACTATGAATGATGGGAGTATAATGTTTTTAACATTAAGGATTAATATTTTATGGTATACAGGAACATGAATGATTAATTACATGGAATGAAGGAAGTGAGGTTTGGAAAAAAAAGTTAATTTATTCTGAATACCGGTAAGAGATTTGTCACAGTTTTCTACACACGATGATTGGAATTACTAATTGCCCTGTAATTTTACCAAGTCCAGTGCATTCGTACTATGACATAATGGGAGGAGAGGAGAGTAATATGACATTTCTTTTTATATTGGATGGATATTGTTTCACAGCTTTCTTTCTCTATGAAAGAAACCATGTATTAATCTCACGTACCTTCATGGCAGAATCTTCACCAAATGCTTGAAGCCATATTTCTTTCATTCTCAGAGTTGCTTCAAAATTGAACAAGTGTTATCTGGTATGCCCCCATTCTGAGATCAACTCTTAGAACGTTTGTAGTTAGGATTTATAAGCAATAATCATCACTTGTTAATTATGTGTGTTAGTCACAGAGACAGCATGACAATAATTAGCCTGAATTGCAGATTCTTTGATGATCTGAGGATGATGATTTTCATTATTATTATTAACATTATTACTATTATGTTCATAATAAATAGTCTTACTTATATCATTATTATTATTGTTGTCATTGTTAATTGTATTCATATTCTTATTATTATTAATATTGAACATTTGTAATGTGCCATGTCTGTCAAAATTGACACTCCTGGCAGATTTAATAGTGAGAAATATTGTATAATTATGGTCATACAGATAAACGAAAGCAAATAGATTTCAACATACTTGTTTTGAGACTTCAAATTTCACATTAGATACAATAAATATGTCACATTTTGGTACTCAATTGAACCATCAAATATTAGTTGTATGTCTTTGGGCTCTGAGAGGTATTTAATGGATTCAAGATACTGTAGGAACCGAGTGATCATATTTCTCCTTTCTCACCTTACATTTTCACAGACGAGTTTGTAGAAAGTACTGCTGCACCGTGAAGGGGCAAAACTATTTTATTTTGTTTACAGTAAACAGGCAACCAAGTCATAAACCAGTCATAGATCTTAATTTTTCATAACTTATCAAATCATTTTGAAGCTGTATTGGCATTCAATTTTGACTCATGAAAATTTACAAAAAATGAAAAAATGTGTAGACACTTTATCAAAAGTTTCAGGGGTCCATCATGGTGCCTGAATCCTCTGATCACTTGAGGTTTGAGGGCCTGGGGGGGGGGGGGGG
>BEXV01001692.1:49980-61776 GCA_003118195.1 Hemicentrotus pulcherrimus
AAAAATTCATAACTTTTGTATCCTTTGTCGGATTTTCGTCAAACCTTCACTGATATGTTTCTCTCACTGTTCTGCTTTTATTAAAAACAACTTAAGTTCAGGGTCACTTTCCCTTTAAGCATAAACACGCCCAAAGATACATGTACTGTAAATGTGATAAGGCTGTCATTGTATGTTATGATGTAAGCTGACATGTACTATGATGCACATTGAAGGTTGATTACATTCCCTCACCTCCACCAACACACCCAGGTGCCCCAGGGCAAAGGCCATAGATCAACTGACTACATCCCTTGAGAATTTAGATATGAAGTTTGTAACTATAGCTGCATTTACACTGCAAGCTAAAATCATAAATTTTTCACACATACTGGCGTTTCCTCGGTAGTTTTAAATGGACTTGGTAACATTGTTCAGATGAGAGATAGTGGTGCTAAGGCAGTGACTTCAATGCTACATGTAGATGTACAATTAAAGATAATCTGAAAATTTGAGTGAAAACGGACCATTATTCATGGTACAAATTGAGAAAAACTGATCTGATCGATTCCTCAATTCTCTCAACTATATTATTATTTTTTATTACATTCAATTACATTTTAATAGGTGAATGGAAATCGTCACAAAGCAATAAAATGGCACCTACATTCCATTCCAGACATTTAAGTGTTGACAAATTTTTTATAGCCTGTTTTATGTCTTTTTTTCATGAAAAAATGGTTGGGAAAATTCAATAATGGTTGGGAGAATTTACTGTTAATCACTGTTAAGATGGTGTCATACATCGACTCCTTCAAAGAAACCATAGATATCTTTGTGGTTTGAGAATTTTTTCAGGATTTTTTGCATGTCAGAGGGTTAGTACAGTAAAAGGAATATAGTAAGTAACATTTTATTCAAAAATTAAGCAATTTTTTCATCAATCTTCAACAATGTTACCAAGTCACTTTAAAGGTACTATGTCCCTTTTGCAGCCAACCTCAAATGATGTAGAACTTTGCAAGAATTATGAATAGGTCATGTATGTCCTATTTGTGAAATTTAAACGTTAGCAGTGTCCTCATATCCAAATTATGCAAGGAAACCCGTTTACTTGCTAGACTTCACTGTCAGACACTATTGAGTGACTGACTGGCTTTTCTTCTTCTTCGGTAATAACAAACATGAAAAGAGTTTTTAAGGGTACATGAGCATTTGTCTACATCAATAACCCACTTCTTGTGATGGCCAAGATTAAAGTGATTGACTCTTTGCGCAGCATAAAACGTATGAAAATTCGATACAATTGTCTGAAAATCAAGACTATTACTTTTGGGCTCTATAGCCCTAAAGTCGATTTGACAACAAATAGTCGTTATTTTCCCACTTGAAGACATTTTCAAGCCCCACCTTTTTTAGGGAAGTNTGGTTGGGAGAATTTACTGTTAATCACTGTTAAGATGGTGTCATACATCGACTCCTTCAAAGAAACCATAGATATCTTTGTGGTTTGAGAATTTTTTTCAGGATTTTTTGCATGTCAGAGGGTTAGTACAGTAAAAGGAATATAGTAAGTAACATTTTATTCAAAAATTAAGCAATTTTTTTCATCTATCTTCAACAATGTTACCAAGTCACTTTAAATGCCCGCTCTTGTAATATAACGTTTTTTCAAATAAAGAAATTTAAAAATCCACCTATGGAGTGAGGTTTTTTTAAACGCTTGCAGGAATTTCACAGATTTTTGCAGTGTGAATCGAAACGTAGATAAATGAATCCTGTTATTCATCATGCCACTCTCCTTGCTTCTGTGCAATCACATGTATGCAGAGCAAAGACAAGTCACGCATGCGCACTACTAACCCAAAACTGCGCCAACACTAACATGTTTTAATGGGTATTTTCAGTAGTGTAAATGACAGTCATAAAAATGGCAGATTTTTCAAAATGGTGTTTGGGCTGAGAAGAAGGGCCTTTAGTTAGGTTCGCACGACAGGCTGTTAACTCAAAGTTTAGGTTGAAATTTTAACCTTTGAAGTTACCCTGTAGTTACCTTGTAGTTAGCAGGTGTACTTGTTGTTATGAAACTTTCAGTTTACTTAAAGTTATTAACCACAAGCATTCTTAGGGTTAGCCCGATAACTACGTGCAGCAGGGGATCCTCATTAGAAGTTTACGTGAGACATTACACAAGCTTCTATTTGAAGTGAATGCTTTCCTGGCTTGTAGTTTCAAACTATGAGTGCTCTTTCATGTAGTTTCGGTCCTACAATGTACCCTCGCTGTTAGTGGATCATTATTTATAAGACTGATTTTTTGCCAGCTTAAAGTTTCAAACTGTGATGGTCCATGTACGTTCGCGCTCATTACACAAGGGATGAGCATTCATGAGCACTGACATTTTGAACAGTTTAACCCATCGATGTGTAAATCAATAATATTCATTGTAGCGATGAGTTGAGGGCACCAAATTTTATTGATACATATTTTTTAGAAATTGTTTCCATTCAATTCTTTCAAAAAAGTAATAGCCTAAATTAAGCATCTAAAGTGTCATGAGTCACCACATTATTACATTTTATTCCAATAAAGTTTGTTCAAAGACGAATGCCTCTTTGCTTTCTTAAAAAGTAATGCTTCATCTATCAAAGCTCTCTACACTACATAGGGTACATTGTATGGGCTTACAGGTACATGTACCTCCATAATTAGAAACTCACTCTCTTTTTCATTTATTTTTCCATCAAAATGTATGGATAATACACAGAAATATTACAATAGGTGCATTATACTAAGATAATGCTAGTACGATTTTCATCAACAATTTTGTCCTTGTATTTGACTATTAGTAAATAAACTATTCATTTTTTTGCAAATACTTGAAAAAGTTAACAAGTTGGGTAATCTACACTGTAACTACAGTTATGTCACATGCCTTGACATGTATCAAATTTGTGTATACATTAAGCTTAGTATACATGTATACCTTGTCACCTAACTGACTGTTCATCAAGTTTATTCACATGGTCTTTCCCTAATTATAGAGGAGATCTAGTAAGGAAAACATATCCCTTGTATAATTATGATTATAAATATATACATGTAGCTCTATCCTTGGAGAAGTTGCTTTGAATTTTGTTTGGTTATGCGGAAAAGGGGAAAGGAGAAGAATGTATGTAATTCTTTCAAGATTACAGGAATGCTGTCAAATATTTGAACACAGTTGTGAATGGAAAAAATCAAACAAGCTATCTCTATAAAGCACAGTGAATCCAAATTTATGCATATAAATTGAGAAATGGGAGGGAGGCGGTGAGAGAGATATACATGTTGCATGGACCCTACAATATATAGGCTTGTAAAGCCAGGGCTCTCAAGGAGATTAGTATTCAATACTTAAATCAGGTATGGAATATGTGAGCCTTCAAATGTCAAAACCCCACTTATCAGAACTTTGATATTCACATAACCCACAATTTAGCCTACATGTACAGTATGTTACAACATAACATGTAGTTATTTCTGAAGGAAGATATGAAATGAAAAATTATTCAGACTAAAAGAAATTTATACAAAACTTATATAAAGAATGATTGTGTAGCGAAAGGAATGTACAGACAGCTGACCAATCATCAGTGCACCCTCCGATAAACCCTGGCTGCCTGGCTGGTTACAGAATTTTTGTATGATACGACGTTCAGACATTAGCGGGATGCTGATTTGTTATCAAGTTTTTGTTCGAAATAATGCTCAAACCTCGTTATACGATGGTTCTTTTTAAGAAATTCAGACTAGGGTAAAATGAATTACTTGCATATAGCTGATTAATGTTTAGCTATACAATGAATTCTGTTAGTCTGAAGGTATAATTAATAATTTCTTTGTTCAAAAATATGAATAATTGTATCAAGAGAGTACTAGAAATGAAGTTTGTTGTGTGGAGTGTATTTGATAACCAGGCTTATAAATGTCCCTGATCCTACTGCACAGGAAATCAGAAAGTTTATAAAATTAAAGGTGGAGTCCCTAATGGGTGAGATTATGCCAGAGCAGGATTGAGAGAGGGGTAACTATCTGTATATTCTCTGCACCCATACATGTAAGTAGGCAGGGATGGGAAGTTCTTGTCTTGAAGAAAGGAAAGGGGTCATTAAAAAGCTTTTATAGTAACCAAGTGGGGAAGGGTCTCCCGTCTGTATGGGTACACTCCCCTCATTTTTCTAAATTTATGGAGGCTATTTTCTGGTTGTTTGTTGTTTGTTATATATTTTTGGTCCATTATTTAGAATTTCTGGGGAAGACGTTCAAATTACAAGTATAATTATGCAATGTACTATCAGTAAAAGAAAGCCATGATTGATGTATATGTTAAGCCATGCTAAGCCATGCTCATCAGGAATGAATTTATTGGGCAAAGTTTTTTTTTTTTTACTACAGATTGGTTCAACTAGAAAATTTATCGTCAACGGATTTCGGAGATATCCNGGGGTGTCCACTTGGACTTTATCAAGTCACATTTTAATTCCAATGAGTTGGAAAAGAAGAAGTTAAATTGTCTTTCAACACTCACAGAGGAATGACAATAATCTGAAATACACACTTTGTTGTTTTAATTGTTGCTTATGAAATCCCATGTACTGTATGTCCCTCATAATTTTCATCTGATTTCTACATGATTTCATTTGATAAAGAATAGATATCAGTAATTACAAGCTGCCAATATCTTTTTTCCCCTTTTAAAAGTGGAATAATAAGGAAATAATAGATTGAACAGTTATTAGAACCATGATTGTGATTTGAAATTTTGTGTTATGACTCAAAATTTAGTTAAAATCTTTGGGGGACTTAAATAAATAACAAAATGTTAATTCATTTCCTCACATTTGTGGCTTTGTTCATTGTCTTACATTGTTAAATTGTTATTCATACAAGTATGTACACTGTAAGTCTCATTAACTTCCCGAGTATGCAGTCATGAGCTCAATATTAATTTGATTTTGAAAAAGAAGTGACATCTGGTTCATGACTGGCTGTCTGTTATTTGAAAAGTGGCAGATTGTTATGACCATATAAAAGTACATATAGGTCACAAAATAAGATGCAAGAGGAAGTTCTGAGAGGTTCGTGCTAAGAATAGATGCTTAAAAAAGATAGAGCGGATCCTGAAAATTTGCCATAATTCATTAGTGATGGTGGTGTTGTGATAAATTGCTCCTGTTCTTTTAGAGGCACTACACCCAATACTTAATCTTGCATCTAGCTACATGTAGCTGCACACCCGGGCTTACATGAGGATACTCAAGTACTCGGCGGCCTTTTTTTTAATTCTTAGGGAAAGACCCCTATTTTTTAAACAGCAGGGAAGAAAAACAAAGTTCCATGAAAAATTTGTTTCTAATTCTATTAAGAAAATACTTGATACTTTACTGTCTTTCTCAGCGAGTGTCGGATGACGGCCATACTGCACAACACTCATAACTCCTTGCTACAATAAATCATATTTACGCCAACAGTTGCCAAAAGATGGCGCTGCTCATATAAATATTTTTTTTTTTTGCGGACACTGGAGGCAGCACCCCAGGTCTATCTTCGAAAACCCATGTGATTTTACTGCGAGTTGCAGTTAAAGGCACCGATTTGTGCTTGTGAACTTATCACAAATAATAGTAACAATGTTGTTTTTAAAACTAAAGATGACAAAGTTTCCTCAACCAAACAGAAAAAACTGGGCACTTTCAATGTTTTTATCTGATGTCTATCTCTTGAAATGCTAGTGAATATTTTGGGAAAATGCTTCAGGAAGGTCACAATACACCATTTGGTTTGACAATGACAGACAGTCTTCTTAAAGAAAAACTTTAGTACTGGTAATGCGATTGCATTGTGAAAGAAAAGGTGTATAAAAGATCAGAAACAGTTGATCATGTAGCATGTAAGTATTGGTGTGCAAGGCAAGGTTCTGGAGTCATCAAAATCATAATAAATTTGACAGAGTCTTGGTAAAGTAACAAGCACTGTACACAGAAAGCTATATATGGGACAACACACATGGTGTCGGGGACAGTACTATCTTGATTTCCTTGTCTTTCTATGCTCATTACTCAGCCAGTATACATTTTCTTCCAAAATTGTTTGGCACATGTCATTTATTTGTAATCTTGAACATTCAGTGTAAGTTTCGTTCGATTCTGTGAGAATTAATTTTCTTTTTTTTTACCAGAACTGGAGTTTATCTTTCATGTTGATACTTTGTGGTTGTGACCCTTAGTGAATTATGGCCCTGGCCAATAAAAAGATGTTGTCATGAAGATACACATTTCATGCATTTTATTAATTTGATCACCAATGACTTTGTTTATTTATTACTGTTCCTGATGTCACATTTTAGTTCAAGATTTTAAGAATGTTTGCACCTGTAAGTTATAAAAGCCACATGCAGAAGTTAAAATTAGTTAATATTTCCCATCAAGTGAAACATTTATTTCTTTTACACTGAATTGATTTATTATTCCATCTCATCCCTTTCCATAGGTCTAGATGATCTAGAGAAGAAGCGGTTACAGCAAGCTTACGTTATTGCAGTTGAGCAGCAGACACGAGATAAGATTGCCCAGATTGCTGCTCACAACAATGTACAGACAGTAGATCTTAACTCTCTCAACAACTCAAATCATCCAGTGGGCATCACAAATGGACATACTCATGTAGAACTCCATGGACATAGCAATGGCTATCCTGAACCTGAGAACAGTGCCTCTGATCAGGAACCTCCCTTGACAGCAACCTCTGCCACAGTGCCCCAGGATGGGTACAGCAATGAGCGGTTAAGCCAGCTGTTTGGCGAAGACTTTCAGGCAGTCATTGAACCAGATGGTTACGACAACCCAGCCTTCAGCTTAGAATTCCCATCCACAGGATCGGACATAAGTGCCTCTGATACAGAAACTGCACATCGTGCAGGATCTCTTCCCATACAGGAACCTGCAGTCCAACCAAAAGTGCTCAAAGGCGAGGAAGTGCCTCCTGTGGACCTGGCTAAACTTGATGCACAATCTAATGCACAAAGTGCCTCATTGCCTACAAGTAGTACTCAACAAAAGAACACAATGCCAGAACCAAGTGCTGCTGTGCGTGTGGAAGCACACCCTAGGGAGATGGGGGTGGATTGTCCAGCAGATTTTGTTGCAGCAAGTGGCATGAAAGATCCACCAGTTCAGTCAGCAGGTAGTGCAAAAGTTAATGGACACACTTTGACCAATGGCACAGACATAATACCCAACTCAAAACAGAACAATAACATGAGTTATGAAAACTGGAATTCAACAGGAACACACAACCATCCTGGTGTAACAATACAGCAGGTAAGAACATCTTTGATTTCCCTTTGTTACATGTTTACTTGATGTTTTGTTATACACCACTACAATCATCCCAAAAACTTCATGAAGTTGGAAAAAAGGCACATTACTACATCATGATTTGGAACAGCATGGATCCAGGATTCAAGACAGAATATAGTTCTAGTTATGTTTATTGTGAAAGAAACTTCCTGGAAACAATTTTTAGAGGTTGTAAACGTATTGACTCAATCTTGCTGAAAATCACAATCACTGCACACAGATATGTGTAGACAGGACTACATCTAAATATAGCATAACAGTTCAATCAAACCTCTGCTATTTTTTGTCATATTTTAGATCCAAAGCCTTTTTAAGAGCAATACTTTTCAGGGGATATTTTCCTTTGATATTCTTTCAAACTGAAAGAAAAAGAAAGATAAAATAATTGTTCACACCTTGAACAGCCTCTGTGGTACATATTATTCAGGCCTTTCAGGGGATTATATAATGAATTCATGTACAACCTGTTTAAAATGTTATAATCCCAACATACAAACAACTTAAAAAAGGCATTCTTTCAACCATCCTAATGAATTGAATCTCTGAAATCTTATGGGAATTTTTTTGTTCTTTCTTTCTTTAGGTAAAAGGCCTCAATCACAAAATACCAAGTCAATTGCTTTTAATTCCATAGCAGCTGCTACCAAACTAGATGAACCTTTTCAATCTTATACAAGGCAGCCTAGGTAGCCAGCTTCTATTGAAGGAAATGATAGGTCACTAAACTGCAATAAGTGTTTCCGTTAGTCATTAATGAAGATCTGTTGAACCTGAATAAGAAGCGTGTTAAACAGTTTACATACTCTATCAAGCTGTTCTCTTAAACCGGCTGAGGTAAACAGGATAATGAGGTTTGATGACCTAGATGACTGATCCCCTAGTGTGATGTATTATCAGTCATCAAGTATGATACAGATATGTGTGTATCCACACTATCTTCATATAGGCCCTGCTGTGCTGTAAGCAAGCAATAATAGTCTGAAGACTATTCTATTCAAATCAGATATCATATGGTATACAAATAATGAATGGTTATGAGTTCAATAGTGCAAATATTTCTATGAGTTGAAAGATTAACATTCTATTCAACGAGGCGTCAGCCGAGTTGAATAGAATTAACGTTAATCTTGCAACGAATGAAAATATTCGCACTATTGGACGAATGAAAAACATTCATTATTTGTTTTATACAACATCAAAGAAGATCTATATGTAATAGACCGTTAATCAACAAATTATGCTTTATTCCTTACAATGTATATAAAAGATAAATTAAAGTTGGAGTCAAGCCTTCTCGATTACATTCACATTGCCTTCGCGTCAGATACACACTGGGATACGCGCACGGCAGAGAGGTACGCAGTCTGCATATAACCAAAAATGCACGGTCAAGCAATATAACATCTATTGAATATCATGTGACCAACAATCCTCCAATAAAATGACAAGGATCCACGTACGTGTTGTATAATATAATATACCGTAAATCTCTGTGTATAAGATGCACCCGTGTATAAGACGCACCCCAACTTTTGAGATTAAAAAACAAAAACAAAAAGAACAAAAAAAAAAAAAAGAAGTCAGGATCGAACCCGTGCCAACACATAGATTGACTCCTAATGCCAGCGCCTTAGACCGTGCAGCTATCGCGCACCGCTGGCATACCCAGAAGTTTTTAGTACTGTATACAGTGAAATGGATTCAAATGGCGACTTCGCGTCCTGGATACGGCCGCTTCTTTTACTTTTGCAATGTATTGGCACAAATTACTGCATTTAGATCTAAATCTGTACCATATTGCCAAAAAGTAAAAGAAGGGACATGAAAGATTGTTTCTTACGAAGCTAGCTGCTGCGCAGGTTGCCCCCGTGTATTGAGCTGCATGATACAGGTGAGTGAGCTGAAGACACGGGAGAGCTTCGGCCGGCAAAGTGCTTTGCGAAGGGCATAATTTATCGAGACTGAAAAAAAAATCAAAATCAAAATCTCTTCCCTTCAAATTAGGAACGTAGTTTTACTTCATATAGTAGATTCTATTCTTTGTTTTCATTATGAAATTCATGTTGAGACACAGAGATGTTTGAAAACCAATAAAAAGTTGCATTTTGAGGACTCAAAATATTCTGTACCTGTGTATACAACGCACCCCAACTTTTGAATTTTCCCGACGGTAAAAAAAGTGCGTCTTATACACAGAGATTTACGGTATATTTACGCCAATATGGCTTCATTCTCATAAGATTACCATCCATGTTATTAATTTAACCTTAAATATATAAATGAAATAAATAAATGAATAATGTTCTTGAATTATTTTTAAAAACATTTTGAAGACTGTTTCTTTTATGAAGTGCTAGATATGAGCCACAGTAAAATATACAAAATTAACCAGAGAGGTTTACAAATATAGGCATGTACAATATCATTGCCTTACACAAATGTTTTTATATTTTTTAAATATAGTTTATATATTCATATTTTTTGAATACATTTTTACAATTTTTAAAGAAAATGAATGTTATTGTTTTAATGTTGTAATTAATGTACACCCCCCCCCTCCATGTTTCATTTTTGTTTAAACCTCAAACAAATTTTTGGGGGTCTAGAAGAACTACCACAAGAACAGGGAGCCCTGCCATGCCTGCCTAAAAGCATTTATATGTATGGCAGCCATCTTAGAAAAATCTGAAATTCTAGGTACCTAGAACACCCTCCTTATTTTTGGAATAATCCAGATAAGAGACTAGGAATTTGATTTGGCCTTACATTGAATTCAACTTGAGATATGATATGTGGTACATCGATAACCCTTTGACAGAGGCTTTTCCCATGTGATATAATCATCAACCTTCCTCTCCTCATTGACTCTGCTTTAACCGCTGTTAAGGGGGAAAGTGTGAAATTGGAGTTAACGCCTCCTAATGACAGACATCATAACCAGGTAATGTGAACAGCTTTTCTGGATGAGATAACCTACTTTACACTCTATTTAAGAACCCTATTGATGCACTTTGCTAAGCTGGATGAAAAGGTCAATGTCAATTGTACAAGAAAGAGCTACTTCCATGTCTAATGTGCATTCTGATCTCTTAAGAAACTAGTTTTGCTATCTTGGAAGGAAAGACTTACTTATCCAAAATGTAGTATTACAGTAAGGATTCTTCCCAATATGATTTGTGTTCTGATCTACATTAATAACCAAGGACATGTTTGATTTCACATGAAGCAGTCCCAGATATTCCGAGTAATGTATTTTTTAATGCTATGTTTTAAACATGGCCATCACAGAAGGTGCCTCACCAGGCTACTCGCGAGTATTCATTTGCATGATGCACTCCACTTGAAAATAATCATAGCAACTTATATTCATTAGTGATCTTCTTATCATCTAAAATAAATAAAAGAATAAAATAAAAAAAGTTTTGTGAAAAGTACTAGGAACCCCAACATAATCTCTCACATGCATGCTTCATGTAGTCTACTGGCTCAGACATTATTCCACCGGCTCAGACTCTATTCCACCGGCTCAGACTCTATTCCACAGTTAAGAAAGACTATTTCAGTTTCTCACTGTACCCAAAGGCAAGAATGGCTTATAACATGTATGTCCAGAACAGGTGCAGTCTACATTATTACCGTTCTAACACTGTATTACATGTTACAGTAAACAAGGGTCTGTGTGTAGAGACTACATGCATGCAGTATATTGCTCTCAATTCAGTCTCTGGTAGGTTTATATGCTTTCACCAAATCCAAACTTATCACTAGGCCTGTCTTCACCAGCTCGAGATTGCCAAATATCCCGCTATTTAAACTATCCCGATCGCAAACTATCCAGCTTATTTGCGTCTTCATAAGCCCGAAGTTGCAATTAGCGGGACATTTGGTCGTGATTGTCATCCCAAGATATCTTGGGATAGTTTGCAAAATATCACACTATTTGGCAAAATATCCATCTATTTGTCCGGTGCCTCTTCACCAGACCAAGCTGACGATAACGCGATTTGTAACTTCAGGATTATTTCCCAAATCAGAAATAGGAGACTATTTGACAGTCTCAAGATGATAAAAGACGTGCCTACTGGCTACCCTAAAATGTGTCTCGGACCACATCAAAGTATGGGCCGAGACTGGTTTGCTCTTTAGCAATCCTGGGTACCTTTGATTTGGTTACATCCCAAGGGTCTACTCTTAAGATGTAGCTCATTGTATTTTGTGCTTTATAAATACATGCATTTGGAACTCGCACATCATTGTATTGGTACTCCATTCGCTTAAAGACCCTATCCGATGAAAATTCAACTTTTTATCAATGGAAAGCTGAATGAACATAGAATACAAATGTAAAGGAATTCAAAAATATTTTCCCTTTCAGTATTGCATAAAAGCGAATCAAAACCTTATTTTCCGCACCTCT
>BEXV01001692.1:81731-96156 GCA_003118195.1 Hemicentrotus pulcherrimus
AAAGGTCATGGGGCTCATTATGTATGCCTATAAATAGCTTGTGAGTGCATTATCATTAAAAAACCGACGGATGGATTACAATCAACTTGAATTTTAAAAATTGCTCCATGGCGGAGGCATCATTTTCGACTGCGCGCAGTCAAAATTCCATCTTGTTTACCCTATTTTTGTTCTGGTTATATTCCTCCTTGTGCTTAAGAGTTCCGTTAGTAATCTCGCCAGTGATAAGATGTATTTAGACCCTAACGTGCCAAAATCCACTTATATGTGACATCATAGGAAGTGCCCTTTTTTTCCTGTGAACTAAGTTGGTGAATATTGTGTAGTGGTGAAATGGCTAGTATTCTTCTCTTTAGAAAAAAAAAAATGCTCTCTTTTGCTATAGAAAATTCATGTAATTACTCTTCTAATTCTCAACCGTTTCTCAGTGGTATAACCATTGTGGGGTTCATTCGCTTGATTTGGGTTGAGAGTTTGAATTTCAGCCCAGCCCCAACGTCCTTTTGCAAGACACTAATCCACACCATCCACTCTGCTTGATAGGCTAGAGTATTACATACATGTAGTAGTAGTGGGCGTGGTGACAGTAGTAGTAGTAGTAGTAGTAGTAGTAGTAGTAGTAGTAGAAGTACAAAAAGTAGGGGCATGTTACTTTAATGCATTATTATGCTCCAAAGGTCCACCTCTTTAATCAATTGCTGAGTTATTTAAACTATAAATGGAGTAATGTTTACATGTATGTACATGTGCATGTACAAACATGCATCAGAATTTTATTTTTATTTTTAAAACATTGCTTTCACTTAAAAAACAAAATGAAAATAGTGTACATAAGTTTTGCCATCTTTTTTTTTTTTTCTTTTTCATTTCCTCAAAATAGAGCATATTTGCTTTGGTTCCAATTATTTTTGATATTCCAAATGCAAGTGTTGGATGCAAGTTTCCCAATTTGTTTTTCCTTCATTGTTGTTTGCTCATCCGCTGCGTCCGTTCTCTGGTTTCAGCATCCATTTTCTGGTTTCAGCGTCCATTCACAATTTCAGAATGCTTTTTCATCGTCACTTCTCATCTGTTTTGATTCAGTTTGCTTTATATCATAGAGCTACTTAGGAGATTTGAAACTTCTGCACAGACTTATGAAAATTCATAAATTATGTTTAATTATACAAATCCACAATAAATTTTTATACGTCATTAATTGACTGATTATGAATTGTTGTATATATTCATGATAAAGCAAAGTTGGTTGCACGAAACTTCTGCTCAGTATTTCGCTATTTTGCCTTTATCATTGGTTTGATAATTAATGCATATTTGTTCAAAATTTTCAAAAACAGTTTCTTCCTCATTTCCAAACTGATATAAAAAGAGAAATGAAAATTGTGACAATTGCTTTAGCCACATGCCGTATGAGCGCTACATCATTGAAGTTCTTTTCTTCTTCTTTTTTGATTTTTTTTAATAAAAAAAAAAAATCTTAACTCTTTGTAGTATACTTGCATCATGATGAATAAGCCTCACAACTTTCCATTTCCTTTAAATGCCAAGTTCAAATAAAGTTCGACCTAGTCTGAGTTACGGGATAGTTTGAAGGATGCCAAGTACAAATAAAGTTTGACCTAGTCTGAGTTGAGGGATAGTTTGAAGGATGCCAAGTACAAATAAAGTCCGACCTAGTCTGAGTTGAGGGATAGTTTGAAGGATGCCAAGTACAAATAAAGTCCGACGTGGTCTGAGTAGAGGGATAGTTTGAAGGATGCCTCTGGGTTGTAGTTCAGCCAATTCTTAAAAGTCTGGTTTCTAAATGAGCTTTCACTTTCTTAGTTGAAAAGCGGACCATGCTTTCTCATTTTTTTTTTAATTATGAAGTTTGTGTACGACTTTCTTCTGCTAAATAGTTTTAATGAGTCTATGAAATATGTGGAAGATACTTAATATTGACCATTTTCTTAACTGAGTCTAGGTTATTGTGACTGCAGTCATATTCATTTCAAACCCAGTTTTATAAAGAGGGGGTAATACTGTTATATTGATTAGATGTCATATTTGAGAATGTGTATATTCATGAGGAATCGTTTCTATATATTCTGTACAGGCTCTGAAGATACTGAAGAAGTCTTCTTTGAAGCCGTACTTTCTCTTCATCTGTCCACCTTCCATTGATAGACTGAGGCAGCAGAGGACTGAAGCAGGTGAACTACTCAAGGTAAGAAACAACTTCACATCCTCCATTACACTACATCTTCAACTGACTTTCTCTCAACGTCTCTTCAGATGCAGGCGCTATCATCAAACTAATTGAGCTGCCATTGGGAATGAAAGCATGCAAGGAATAAGTAGGAACAAAAAATGTGAACATACCACTACAATACAATAATAATAATAATAATAATAATAATAATAATAATACTTTGTTCTTGTATAGCACATTTTATGTCTGTTGACATTTCAATGAGCTTTATAATATACATATATAAAGTATAACAAGATCATAAAAGGAAGATAAAAACAGAAACTATATAGAAAACAACGAAGTGAGTACAAAGAGAAAAATTACAACATTACTTATCCTTTAATACTATTGATGTGCTAATTTGTAAAGGTGAGTTTTGAGTTCAGATACTCATGTATGATTGTTTCAATATTGGACATACATCGCAATGAGTGTGGGAGGGAATTCCATAAAAATGATGCCATATGAGTGAAAGCCCTATCACTATATGCATTTGTTCTGCCTCTCTAAGCTAGGAGGAGGTTTTTAGATGCAGAACGCAATGACTGTTCCAACACTATAGAATGCTTATAATTAAAAAAAAATTATTTTTTCTCCTTCTTGGTAGTACTTCTTAAAGTCCCATTAGAAAGAAAACATCGGTAGACTGACTTTTATTCTTCTTTTGCTTGTCTAACATTCATCTTTGCATTTGTTTAATTTCTTTAGGAGCAAGAACTGAGAGAAATCATTGACACTGGAAGAGGAATGGAAGATGCTTTTGGACATTACTTTGATCATGTGATCATTCATCATGACCATGACCGTGCCTATAATGATTTGATCTCTGAGATTGACAGGATACAGATAGAGCCTCAATGGGTGCCTGTCCATTGGTTAAGCTAATGTGTGTGTGTGATAAGACTCTTCACCAGACTCTAGACACCAACCATCCAAGAGTGCCTTCCATTCATTGTGGATCACAACAAAACCAACAAACAGTTACAAGCACTCTCAAATCTTCAAATATCCAAGCAACAATCTTCCCTAGTTGTATTCCAGACTTGAAATGATGTATTTAGGAATGCCAAGAAAGTCTATAGGAACGAGTTATCTGTAATCTTCTTGAAGACTCTCTACAATCTGATGGCAGACAATTCTAGCTAGATGTGATCGTTACCAGACTGCCTTTTGATGCTTTGGACATATCGAGATGATGAACCACCCCTGAATAGCAAGAAATGTTAACCCGTTGACTACTGAATTCACTCATTCCCATAGAGTTAACACAGTGAGCACTCGGCTCCCGTAGCCAAAGGGTTAATACCAAGTTTAGGTGCCATTCGCATTACTTGATAAATTCCAAATATATTGGAACCTCGCAATACTACACTACTTTGGATCAAGAATATTACCTTGTCCTATCAAATCCTTGTTATATCACACCTATAAAAAAAAATTAATAGAATACAATAGAAATGTGAGTTAACTAACAATTTGTTATAATGAGAATTTGTATAATAGTGTTCTTTATAATGAGGTTCATTTTACTGGTATGACCAATATTATCCATTATACAACACCTACGTGTATCCTTGTCATTTGATTGGAGGATTGTTGGTCACATGATATTCAATAGATATTATATTGCATTTGCATTTTTGGTTATATGCAGACTGTGTACCTCTCTTCCGTGCGCGTGCGTATCCCTGCGTGTATCTGACGCGAAGGCAATCTGAATGTAATCAAGAAGGCTTGACTCCAACTTTAATCTTTTTCGATGTTGTATAAAACAAATAATGAATGTTTTTCATTTGTGCAATGGTGCGAATATTTTCATTGGTTGAAAGATTAACGTTAATTCTATTCAACTCGGCTGACGCCTCGTTGAATAGAATGTTAATCTTTCAACTCATGAAAATATTTACACTATTGCACGAATGAAAAACAGTCATTATTTGTATGATATGAGAGCTCAATGTGAGATGATGTTTACAGCAAGGACTATAACATGACAGTGGCATTCTCCTCTAGTATTATGTATGTTTGAGGAATCAAGGACCTTTGGATCAATCAAAGTATATTTTATAGGACAGTCACATTATATCATATTTTGGATGAAAAGACATGTCAGAGAAAATCAAATAATTTAGAACACACAATACTGTCAATTGCTTGAACTTTAGACTTATTTATTTAAATTATGAAATTAATTTATAAAGTCGTAACACCCTGAGTCTTGTGTTTGACTATATCGTTGGAAGGACAGTAGGATTTTTGTGAGTGATGAAACACCAGCATTATCAGGAAGGGACATGAATGAAGAACATAATTATGGCCTGTTCTTGTCTCGTGCTTGTGAGTTAGGGATGAACATGTTTCTACCAGGTACCAAGATGAAAGCCTATTTGTTCCCTGGATCTGCGGGTGTAGTAGGTGTGAGTCTCCATGAGTGAACCATACAGACTAAAGCTCATCTGATGAAGCACACATTTGCAGTGTTGTTAATGCATACACAATTGAAAGTGACTATTTCATTATTTTTCTCAATCACATTTTGCTAGTATTTGTCAAAGTGCCCTGCCAGACAAATTAGGATATGGAGCTGTGGGTTTTCTTTTTAACTGATAGTTGAACCCTATTTAAAAGAGTATGTGTGTGTGTGTGTGAGAGAGAGAGAGAGAGAGGGAGAGAGATCATAAGGCCAACTTTGTGCAAAGAGGTGGTGCATAATTAAAACTCTGATAGGTGTTTTGAGGAGCACGCATTTAGTCAATGATATTGTACTTGGCTTTGGATTGGCAATTGATACCAAAGCCCTTGTTCAATATCTGTCAAGATAAATGTGAGGCCAAATAGAGAAAGTAGTCAACTACCCATGAATCTCCTAAAATTAGATTTTGAATTTTGACATTTTTAATTATAAATTTGAACTAGATGAGCCTTTGTACCCTTAAGAATGGCTTATTTTTAATGAACTATGCTTGCCAAAATGTGAATTTTTAGCTGTTTTAATGGTATAAAATAATCTTGTTCATGTTTTTAAGCAATGTTCTCCTTGAATTGAGTTCTATATTTATACAGATCAAGCTGTTGGATTCATGTTTTTCCCATAGCGAGTTTGGACAAGACAGATCAATCATTCATTGTATTAGAATGTGATATAGATTTGTTAATTCAGATAGAATTATAATTTTAAAACATGATAACTTAATTCAAGTGATTGAATATATTTATATCTGGATGCCCTAATCATCCCATGCTGTTATCAATGCCAAGTAGAACACATTCCCAGTATCATTAATGTTCCATCATAATATGTTCATTAATCTACCATTCCTATTTGAGTGTATTTCCTACATGTAACAGCTGTAGATTCATCCATTACCAACTATCCTTTCTTCTCATTTATTTTTCTAGTAATATATTATATGAGCCACCAAAGAAGAGATTGTTTATTGAAAGCCAGAATGGTATTACTGATATCCATCACTCTTAAGGCTCTCAACTAACAATGTGAACCTATACCTTCCCAGAAATATTGTGTGCACAAAGGAAATATTTGCACATGATTTTGATATCAACTACAAAACAAAAGGTTAGAAAATGAGAAGAGAAAGGATATGTGACGTAGTCTTCCATGCAGCTCACATGAAAAACAAGAATGTACTCTCATGTTATGTCTGTGAAACTAAACAGTTGTTATACAAATTTGTTAAATGAAACTACCATTTCTCCCTGTGTATGTTCAATTGTTTTTGCTGGCCCATGGCCAACATGTTCCTTGTATGTGCTTTTGTGTATAAACATGTACATCTCTTTATCTGTATAGTCAACTATGTTGTCCCTAAGTGCCCAGTTACTCTACATCCTTTTGTCTGTACAGAAACAAAAATACTTTGATTCTTATTCATAACTAGAAATGCCAAGGTCCAAACTAAGTGAGCAGCAGGTGCACAGCAAATTAAACACAGAAATGGTTGTATCTAGTACAGGGGTGTACATGTGTGTGTGTTTCAGACTCACTGGAGTTTCTTGGTTTAACATGTTCAATAACCTTTTTGGTCACATTGGTGCAGGTGTAACCCATAGCCAGGTGTAACCCATAGCCAGGTGTAACCATCACAAGGTGTTTTGCAGAGACGGAGCCATCTTGTAATGTCTGTAAGAGCTAGTTGAACCAGATGATGATGATATAAAGCATACCTTGCATCAGATAAAGGCATTTTATATGAAATCTATCATGAAACAGCTAGACAGAGCTGCAAGGCTAGTTGTGACCTTGGCTACACAATAATGCTTCATTTTGAAAACAAACTATTTAATCTATTTGTTTCTAGGAGGTTGCTTTTGTACAGCATATTATATCGTGATTTCTTGATGTAACATTACTTATATTTGCTGTCTGTATGCTTTGTATTTCCCCAATTCTCCATCAATAGTCTCCATATGTATATATATGATTTTAAAATCCAGAACCATAGATATTTTGTTTGTTTTCATTTATTTTGTACATGCTATGTTGTGGGTGGGAAAAGAATGAAAGAAAAATATTTTAAAATTGATTTGGACTGTAAAATATGTGAATACTTTTTATAATATTGAATATTGTTATGGGTATATATATTATACATTTTCTATTTTATTCAGCAGAAACCCAGTATAAAGCATTGTTTCTGTTTTGCGGTACTACTTTATAATGACAGTACAAGATGGCAAACCATGGAGGGGAATCACTGGATTCTTCATGATACTTAAAAGTTGTTTAGGCTGCTGGAGAGTCTCTTTACTTTCATGTCCTGGTATTAAAACAGTTTTTTAAAAATAAATGTAGATTAAACTCTCTGTAAAACTCTGCAAGAATATTAATTGGTTCATAAGCAAGAGAAATGTATCTTACTAAGATGTATGAAATTAAATAATAGTTCATTTGTTTTTAGTATTTCTTTCTTATTGGAGATGTTTTTAATGACATTGTCAGTTTTAAAGTGCCAACAAATCCGAAATTAGAATTGAGTTCAATTCAAGATTCAAACCAAAATTTGGTAGATTTTTTATCATTTATTCTCTTTTCAGAGCATCATGTATTCAAATCAAATAAGAAATATTAAATTTCATAATTGTATTCATAGAAAGGACTGAGGATTCTTGTATTCAAATAGTTCACCTTTTGTTTTCTATTTTCCTTGCTGATTTCATTTCCTTTTTTCTTCTTTTTAAATAGTCTTTATCTTTGCGCAAAATGGGAAAATATGACAACTTCAGTGTTTTTAAAATGTATTCTTGATCAATGTGACCTTCGATCATCAATGTTAGAATTCACAATACTTACTTTCATTTTTCAAATACCTTCTATTTAACAATGACCTTATGTATTCAAATCATACTAAGACAGCATAAAAGGATATCAATGCCTCCTGATTAGTATTAAAGGTAATACAAAGTTTTGGTATGGGCTCATGAATTTGGTTCAAATGAACATACTGGAAGCATATGCGATCCTACAATATTCAGTGATGGTTGTCAGGGTTGAAATCAGGGTCTAAAGTTATTGCAGATAATAAACTTTTTATGTTATATAGCTCCCCTATCAAAGTCAAGATATCAATTCAGCCATAAAACAATGTTTCTTGACTAAAATCGACCTATTGGCTATTACCATTTTCATATCACAACTACATATTCTGAAATTTTGATTTTTTTTCAGCTACCATTGTATGGCCGTAAGCGCTATTTGATATTCAATTTTTCTTGAAAGCAGAAGTGTTTTAGGGGCTAAATTTTCTAGTGCTTATAGGGTCATCCAAATTTGTAAAGAATCACTATCCAGCGAATTTTCAAAAATTTCCCAAAACTTTGTATTTCCTTTAAATGTGTATTCATGTAATCAATATAAATTATTTAATAACTGTAGAAACATTAAGTATCAAGTGCTATATAAATGTCATTATTATTATTATTTTGATCGTTATTATCATTATTATTAGTTCTATTTCTAATTTTCATGAAAAAAGGGAAACAATGAGTATTTATTATGCATCAAAACGATGGCAAATGTACACACTGAATAGGCCTTGCTGTGTATAATGTTAGATAAGACCCACATATATGTTCAGCTTTTCATCACAACTAGTTGAAAACTACAGTGCTGTATGTAGGAGAGTCCCTTTCTCTATTCTCATACACACACAAATTGTTGTGGGATAAAGCCATGGCATGGAACATTATGTTCTGTTTTTTGATGAGCTTTATTTCTACCCTTATTAGCTCTGACCAATATAATTACATGTACTAGGAAGTACATATCTTTAGTAAATCTTTTTAAACCGATGCTTGCTCTTCTGTGTGGGAAAAGGAACTCTATATCTTTATGTACTTTTCTTATTTTTGCCATCAGCCTTTTGTCAGATATATCCTAATATCTATTTACATATATTTGTGTGTAATATTCTCCTAACCATACCTCTAGTATATACATTCATTTATTTACATTCATATGTGAATTCCAATATTTGTCTGTGTTCATTCATTATCTACATGTTTTTTTTTGATAAATTCCTTATACCTGTACATTCAATCAATGACAACTTTATGCATTTCGTAAGTCATTTTATTAATCCATTTTATTATTCCTACATAAAAATTACAGAATGTACATTTTTCCACCGGCAAATGACTGTTTAAGTTTTTAATGTTTGGTTATGTTTCACTCTGAAAGGTTTAAAAATATCATTTTTTAAAAGCCAATTGTATAGCCAACTTTTCACCTACACACTAGTAATCATGCAATTTTCATCACCAAAACAATGGTTTTCGTTTTACAGCCTCTTTGAAAGGCCTTCACAGTTATTCTGTCACCTCTACTCCTAGTTCAACCTAAGTACGGTAACCCTTTGGCATAGGATCTGCTGTATTCTTTATTCATGAAAAAAATGTAAATGAAGTTTTAGTTGATAAAATAACCCTTTTCCTTGGTTTACTCTAGCTGGTCGGGCAGATGATCATTCCTTGAACAGTCATTTTGACAAGATGATATAGTGAACTTTATTCACCTAACATAATTTACCTAAGAAACCTAATTCACGTTCACTGAAACCCCTTGTGACCCTACACATAACTAAAATAAAAACACTTTGTAAAATGAAATACAGGAGGATAAGTGATTTACCTTGCGTATATAATCTATACTCGGTGCCCATCGGCAGTTAATCCAGCAGTATACCATGCAAATTATCCCTGTGTACAGAGAAATTGACAGAATTTTGTAAAAAAAAAAATATATTGTTGGTATGATACTCTATATGGAGCTGCTGGTGTGCACTTTTTCCTATTATCTGATAATAAATCATTTTGACTCATATATAACAAATTGTGTGTATGTTGTTTATTTTGTATGCTTGCTTATCGCAGATATTATATAACAAATTGTGAGTATCGGGTATGTTGTTTATTTGGTATACTTGGCTATTGCAGTCATGTATAACAAATTGTGTGTATGTTGTTTATTTGGTATACTTGGCTATGGCATTCATATATATCAAATTTTGTGTATGTTGTTTATTTGGTATACTTGGCTATGGCAGTCATATATATCAAATTTTGTGTATGTTGTTTATTTGGTATACTTGCTTATCACAGATATTATATAACAAATTGTGTATATTTTGTTTATTTGGTATACTTGGCTATGGCAGTCATATATAACAAATTGTGTGTATGTTGTTTATTTGGTATACTTGCTTATCACAGATATTATATAACAAATTGTGTATATGTTGTTTATTTGGTATACTTGGCTATAGCAGTCATATATTACATATTGTGTGTGTATTTATGTGGTATACTTGGCTATTGCAGTTTTTTACCTTTTAGAAATTAAGAACTATGCCCTACAAAGTGATTTGTAATCAACAGGAAGATTGCAAGAAATAACCCCCCATTAATTGCAACAGAAAATATTTCTCAATTGCTTTAGTATATGAAGAAGGAACTTGAAATATGTTAACAAATATCAAAATCAAGGCTTATATAAATAGAGCTGATTATACACATAGGCAGGCCAACTTAAATGGTTTTAGTTGTATGCTAGCCTAACATAGCCACATGCGCCATGGTCCAACTAACACAATCTATGTGTATACATCAACCAGTCTGAGCAATAACTTACAAGTTAATTACATTTCAAAACAAAGTAATCCACTGTACAATGTAACGCTGTTGGCAGAAGAAAAATTGGGTGTATTAACATAGAAGATAAAAGAAAATGGTTTTATTACTTTGAAATATGCTTTATCTTTCATCTACACCCTTGTTGATCTCTCTCTATATATATTGACAGCAGCTAGTCTTTGAATGAAAATGAAAATAATTTGCGTAGGCACACTTAAAGAGGTACTTGTAGTCATGAATGCAAGGACAGAGGGGGAGAGAGAGAGAGAGAGATACCGATAGCGGAGATTAGAAGGGGCGGAGAGATAACGGGAGGAGACAGGGGAGGGGGATGATACCCCAGAAAACTTTCTGGGAGGACGTCAGACTCCGCCGAACTGACAACTCAGCCGTAGCCGAACGTGCTTGGGATAACCAGCATCAACCAGACTGGGACGGGGTTCAGTGCCTTTCCCAGGAACGGCATTGGTATACACAGAAGGTACAAGAAGCTATCAATATCCAATAGGGACTTTAAGAATCGCACGAAGACAATAGGTCTATGCTACGATCGACGTCCTTTAAAGGTAAAGACCAGTATGGGAAACGACCCAATTTCAAGAAATGAAATGGAAGCTCTCATTACCAATCATGTCAAAGAATATGTTTTAAATTATACATGATGATAACAAATTTGCCGGGAAATCGCCTACTCATTCATATATTTGGTAAATTTGTTTCTCTCATGGTCTGTGAGAGATATAGGGTAGTCCCAGATGCATCTTTCTGTGTATAATGCTTGTAACTTTACGAAGAATGGGTCAAATTTCTTATCATTTTGATGATTCCAGAACCTTGAAGATGCTAGATGCTAAATGATCAACCTTTTCTGATCGATTCCACAACGTTTCTTTCACAATGCAACAGCATGACCATAACTGGTCTTTACCTTTAATGCACTGTCTTGAATGGGCGTCACACGTATCGGTCCACGCAATTCTAAAAGTCCCTAATTTCAACAGAGACAACGAGATCGATGCATTACACTCACCGTCCTGCCGGCCAACAACGGTCGATTCCATTCAGCAGACATTTATACTGATTTATAATGTCACCACATTTTCAGTGAGCGTTACACATGAGGATTGTAATTTGTACTATGATTATAATTTGTTTCAAGAGAGAAAAGAATAAAAACTGACCATTAAAAAAATAAAAGACGGTCTGAGCCAGCGGCCCGTTGATTGGTTGAGCACCGTATGCGTTGGCGAATAGGCCTTGTGCATTAGCCGAACCTGCGGCCGAACCAGCGGCCTGGTGATTGCTCAATCACCGTGTGCGTCGGCCAATAGGCATTAGGGACTTTTAGATTTGCATAACAACAACGTGGATGGCTAGGATCGACGTCCTTTTAATGCACTGCTTAGAATGGACGTCACACGTATTAGTCCACGCAAATCTAAAAGTCCCTATTGTGCGTTTATTTGTTCCAATTATCGATCGAATTATAGACCGCTCCGCCGGTCCTCCCGTAAAGTATAAAAGACCCATGCTTACATTAGTTTTTATCACCAGACGAAGTGTTGCAGATAGCGCACGAAATGTTTCTTTTAGATTCTTATAGACCACATTGCGAGACAAACGAATATCACTAGCGATATTATTTTCGATATACATTTTATTGTTACACTTTTTCAAATTTTCCGGCATCGCATCGGAATGTGCTGCAACTGAGGAAAGCCGGGAGATTACAGCTGATCTATCCGAAAAAGCGATCAATCAATGGTAAAATCAGAGGCGACAGAGCGACTTCCAAAGTTGGGGGGGGGGGCACCAACAAAGGCACTTTCAAAGGGAAATCCTCAAATCGAAAATATACAATTTCTAGATATTGGTGTATACCCCTATACACCAATATATATTGGTGATATATATTGTATATATTGTGATTACATTATCAGGGATGATTTCAATATTTGTTTCTCTTTTTACATCATATAAGATATTGCTTTAGCATCATACTTTGCAGTTGGGTATGATGGTCTGAACATTTTTAAGATTTGTCAGATCGCAGTGCAAAAAATTACATCTTATAGAGAGAAAGACCCCAATCCTGATGGGGTTATAAGCACATTCCCATAACGGAAGACTAAAAAGATCTTTGATACGTTAGATAATTATAATATCTAGGCTATAACTACGAGTGAGCGTAGCGAGCAAGCTTTGGGGGAAATTGCTCTTAGTCACTTGGAATAGCCTATTAGGGGCCGGGCACGTTTAATGATGAGGGGAAAAGGGGACACTTATCGAAAGGGTTTAGAGACTTATTAGAAAAGAAAAGGAGAACGTGTCAAAGTACAAAGGCTTTTTATCAGAGGTGAAAATGGGGCACTTCTTACATCCCCCAAAAGTGGCACGCACCATGGAGGGATGAAAATGGATTTTATAAGAAAGGGAAATGGGCATTTGTCGACAGAAAGAGGCACCCATCAGATTTCGATAGGGGCATTTATCAGAGGTGAAAAGGAACACTTATGAGAATGAAAAAGGGGCACCAATCCGATTTTAATAGGAGCATTTATCATAGGTGAAAGGGGGCTCTTATGAAAAGGGGGAAGTGACTCTTATTAAAAAGGTAAAGAGGCACGTGTTTAAATAGATGGGGCACTAATCAAAGATGAAAAGGGGTGAATATGAGAAGGGGAAGGGGCACTTATAAGAAGGAAAAAAAAAGCATTTAGTAGGAAGGTCAAGGATGACGTGTCAAAATAAAAGGGGCATTTATATAAGATGAAAAGAGCACTTATCAGGAGGGGAAGGGGCAATTGTCAAAGTAAAACGACTGTCTCTCAGAATTGAATAAAGTCATTTACAGGAGATGAAAAGGGGCACTTATGTGAATGAAAAGGAACTATTTTCATAGATGAAAAGAGGCATTTATGAGAAGGGAAAGTGGCTCTTTTTTAAATGGGGGCACTTATCATAAGGAAAATGGGCACTTATTAAAAAGGAAAGGGGGCACATGTGAAAAAATAAGGTGCGAGTTAAAAAGGAGTGGTTATTAGGGGAAGGGCACTTTTGACAAAGCAAGAGCGGAACCTCTCAGATTTTAATACGGCAATTATCAGAGGTGAAGGGGCGCTTATTAAAAGTGAAGAGGGGTGCTTCTTGTACCTGAAAAGGGGAACTTACTACACTGTAAAGACCAGGGTGTAGAAATTCTTACACCAGTATGGTATTGATTTTTTTTGCACCATTGGTGTTGTCTCGGTCAGATTTAAGCATGCACCAATAATTACTGGGTGTTAAGTAACATGGTTTAGTTTTATGCTCGGTGTTGAAAGTATCATCAGGGGGGAAAAGAGGAAAATAGAATATGTACAAAAGGGGCAAAAAGAGTCGTAAAGTACAAGATATGGAAAAGGAAAGAGGGAGAGCGGGAAAAGAGATACAATTACAGAACGAGAATAAGAAAAGAAAAGAAAGGGAAAGACAAGCTGACTACAGGTCTGTAGTTTTCTATATATTAATCAATACGTAGAATGTAATGTCATTTCTACCTAACTATTTAAAGCCTAAGTTTACGAATCTAAAAAATAATTACTCAATAAGTCATGATTAAAATTTGCGTTATATTTGTGTATTATATTCCTACGTTTATTTGTATTAATTTTATTCGCTGATGTTTTTATTTTCATAATGTTTTCATTGATTTTTTTATTTTGTATACATGTATTTTGTTTATCTGTAATTGTATTGTTTCATTTTGTTTTTAATATGGTCGAGACCTATGGAACCGTCTTTCTCCCCCAAATCTATCAAATCATGTTGCTCTCTTTACTCATTTAAGAACAAAGCTAAAACGATGTTTTTATCAGAATATTCAAGTTAAAATTTCTGTGTCAACTCTTCAATCTCATCTCTTCCTTCATCCGAATCATCATCCGAATCATCATCATCATGATGCATTATCACCATCATCATCATCATCATCATCTTCCTCAGCATCATCCTCATCTGCATTTTCAATATCACCTATACTTATAATTTGTATTCTAATTCTGC
>BEXV01001693.1:9743-20428 GCA_003118195.1 Hemicentrotus pulcherrimus
CTTTTAGCTCTGACGATATGCTCATTAAGAGTAATAACAATAATAACAGAGAATATTTATTAAGCGCATAATAAATTGGAAATTTAGTCTATGCACTTTACAATCATGACAAATTTGAATATATAAACAACATTATAAATAACAACGTAGTTAAGCAAATGAAACAACATATTTACGGGAAAGTAAACTTATTCACCTAGGTAAAACTATTTGACATTACATATTACCAATTTAACAAACAGACCATCGAACCAACCTCCTAACCAGCAAAACAAAGCAGCTCTAGGAAACCTTCGAAAGTAAATAAGTTTTCAGGGCTCTTTCAAAGCCGTCAGTGCTCCCAACAACTGGTCAGGAAGTTGATTCCACTGTATTCTGTCATCCTCTTCATTCTCCCTTTTCTCTCTAAATTCATTCTTTTCTTTATTTCCTTTCTCTTTCACTTCTTGTTAATTTTATTTCCCATCTTACTTTTTCCTCTCCCTTTTCTAAGTTGTTACTCCTAGTTTCTTTCTCTCCTTGGAATCTTTCACTATCTTCCTTTATTCCTTTCACCAGGTTCACATAACTACTCTCTTTTGACAGCAATCTCCTTGTGTCGATACCCCTGCTAAGTTCAGCGCGCCACATGGCACAATCATAATTGATCGCATGATCATGTTGAGTCTGCGTGAAATTATAAGACATATCTGTAGCTACACATCTCTCAACAAAGGTTTAAATTATTACACTCTTTCATCATCTCTCTCTCTCTCTTTCTCTCTCTCTCTTGCTCTCCCACTGTTAAACATTAACAGAGAATGTGGCAATCCACAACTGTGTTTCTGTCATCAACAAACATCGTAGAACATGTATTTGCAGGGGTGTCACGATATCATTTTATGAGGGCAGGGGGGGGGAGCTTAAATTTGCTGGGACGTTAGCCAAAAAGTTTTTTTTTTAATTTTTTTTAATCCAACAATTAACATGAAGCAAACAAGAAAAAGGGTGCTCACATTTTTGTCTTTGCCAATAAGTGTAAAAACTGATTGCCAGATTTTAAAACTTTGTCTACGGGAAAAAAAAGGGGGAATGGAACAAGCAAGCAAATGGAGTCATCAACTGTTGTTATTTCCAAACATTTGGACAAGGCTCTAACAAAAAAATATATATATATTCTTTTTACATGATGACTGAAAAAAGGGGAAGTTTCACATCCTTCACACCCCCTTAAAGGTACTATGTCCCATTTGGAAGCCAAAAAATGAAAAGGTTAAATTCCACTGGCACTTGAAAGATAATACTAATTTAGAACTTCCCTCAAAACGAAAGGGCTTGAAAATGTCTTTTTTGTGGGGGAAATAACGACCATTAGAGTCGAATCGACTTTAGGGATTGCAATCATTTCAGTAGTTTTCAGACCCTTGTATCGAAAGTTTGTACGATTTGTGCTGTGCAAAGATTCAACCACTTCAATTTTGGCCATTACAAGAAGTGGGTTATTGATGTAGACAAATGGTCATGTACCCTTTACAGCTCATTTTATATATCTAATTACCAAAGAAAAAAAGAAGTCGGTCACTCAATAATGTCTGACAGTGAATACTAGAAAGTAAATAGGTTTCCTTGAGTAATATGAATACTAGGACACTGCTAACGTTTACATTTCACAGATAGGAGATACGTGACATATTCACAATTCCTGCAAAGTTTTACAGAATTTGATGTTGGCTGCAAATGGGACATAACACCTTTAAGCATCACCTCTGCATACCTGTGATGCGCTCACCAAACACTTCTGATACATGCAACATGCTCTAATCTGAAAAAGTAGGAAGCCTAAAATTAGTAATTCTTCACTTCCAGTCTAGACTTGTTGGGCAATTTTAATCGTACATACTTCTTCCATTATTTTCTGATCGCATAAAATTACAAATAACTTATATTACTGATTATAACCATCGTGTCATAGAGAGCGGAACATCTGGTCGGCTTGAGCTACTCAATAGTAAATCAACATCTCTATAAATGAAAATCACAATAGCTGTATTATCAACAGATTGATGAATTAAAATTAACATAATATATAGAGAAAATAATTCATTTATAGAACTGACTTGCTAGAGCTCTTTAGCTTATTTTCAAATTTACCTAAATGTATAATTGATTAATTTATATCAAATTCAATTCAATATATTCAACATGACTGCATTTCAAATCATTTAATTTGATTAGCAAAGCAAATAGAAAATACTCGCTCTTAATTTGAAGAGGATTTAGCATGATCAATGATATTTTGATAGAATTTGGTTAAATTGATTAATACTCAAAACAGGAATAATGTGGAGAAATATACAAAATTTAGAAGAACTATCAAATACTTTGGCTTTAACCAACAAACGTGGAATTTCTTTTTGGTAGCAAAATATACATTACGTTAAGGTAAACAAAACAAATCTTTAATCTTCAATTTTGGCAATATTTTTTTACAATTTTCACATACAGATTCCAAAGGATTTTCAAAAACAAAGGTGCACTCTTTGTGTACGGCTTAGATATCATGAAGGGGGTTCAATACCTAAATATTTTTAGTCTACAATTTCAGTTTAATAAGCCCGAGTCTGACTCTATTAGTATCACTTTGAAGAAGTAAAAACTTCAGACTAACTTCCTGATTTTAACCCAAGTGTTGAATTTCATTTTTTGTTTTAATACATGGGCCAAAAAGTCCGACAAGCAAAAGAAAAAAGGGTTACAACACTTCCCCAACAAATCTCTGAAAGGGAAAAAGAAAGAGGAGCAATTCAGACCGACATGACCCCCCCCCCCTTCCCCACCCTCAATCTGCCACTGTTTACTTTGAGAGCTAGCACAGGTAATGGTATAAGTTGATTTTCCTAGTTATAGCGTCAGTAAAAGTTTAGACACATATAATCACAAATACACATTTATGTGACAAGCGTTGAATCATGTGTCCCTGTTTTTATTGTTCATTTCGGGAAAAAAACATTGCTTCATGGGATCTGACTTAGCAATTCATCACCTTCTTTAGATTTCACAAAGGAAAGGCTAGCTTAGATAGAAATCATCCAAAATAGTGCTCAAACTGTTGACAGCACTAAAAAGATTAAGGAAATCTTCCTTTTCACCTTCTAGCAAAAAACATTAAAAATTTAATCAATATTTCATTGTCATAATGCTAATTACACATCAATATTTCACTAGCTTCAATCATTAATACAAGTATTTCTAAAGACAAATTGTATATTATATTGAACAATATTGTGTCATTAATTGGAACTTTGGAAGCTATTTTGTACTGTTCATATAGTCAAAACAAAAATACACAGTGGATTTCATCTCATTCAATTGATTTAATTACAAAATAAAACAAGACATCTGCAGCTGGAATTTCATTACAAAATTTACACTACAGCCAATTGCACTAGCACATATCATAATTGAGGAAAATAAAGGTATTGTGTTAAAAATTTAACTTCATAAAAAGGCCTTGAACTCTTTATAAGAAAGGGAAATATGAAACCAACTTTTCTGAAGTTTCTCAAATGAGTTGCAAATTGACCCACATTCAAAAAGAGCACCTGATATTGGTAAATCAAACAATTGGCTTCTAAGAGTTGTCATTATTCTTTCAATAATAATAATAATGGTGGCTTCTTATATAGCACACATGTCCGTTGCGTTGTGACGCTCCTGGCGCTGCCCCGATTATTACCCTGGCTTTAGCAAGGCAGCCAGTGCGGCGCTCTAGCATTTCAAGGTATAAATTCCTGTCAGGTACCCATTTATATCACCTGGGTTGAGTGTGGCAAATGTAGATCAATGTCTTGCCAAAGAACATTAGTGCCGAGGCAGGAATCAAACCGCGGACCTTAGAGATAAAGTTGAGTTTTGGTCATGTTATCGCATTGTGAAAGAAACGTTGTGGAATCTATCAGAAAAGGTTGATCATCTAGTATATATATATGGGAATTCGTGTTTATTACAACTTTACAAGGTTCTGGAATCATCAAAATGATAAGAAATTTGGCCAAATCTTGGCAAAGTTACAAGCACTGTACACAGAATGATGTATATGGGACTACACGAACACATGGCGAAAAAATCCTACCCGGATTTTTACGATGTTTCATGTCATATTTTGAATATGAAGGTATTTGAAGAGGCATGCTTTTCAGGGAACATGTTTAATTTGATGTTCTTCCACCCTTGCATAATAACAATGATAACACTCACAAATTATTTTTTACCTCTTCCCAGAACTCAACCTTATCTTTAAGATTGACAGTCCGTCGACGTATCCACTCCACCACGACACCTCCACCTTTAACAAGGAAGTACTAAACATAAAGCATATATTTAAAAGAACTATTTAGAATCGTCAGACTATAATATTCTTTACCATTTCATCCATTCTAGACAGAAAGTATTCAAACTCTTAAATTATCATTAAGGAATATCTTATGTTTGTCATTAAGAAGGGCCTATAAGAATGAATTTTCTGAGATGCATTTTGGGTAGATTTTGGATGAGAATTGAACTTATAAATTCTTTGGTACTAAGCAAATGGAGAGTATCTTTGCAAAGGAAATCATTAAGTTTTTTTTGTTTAATGACATCAAAACTTACAGAGCCATGAATTTCGCATTCTTTGACAAATTGTTCTCGAGGTTTCCCTGAACTGTTTTATCTGATTGTTGTACTTTCATAGGATTTACTGCAGGGTGAACTTCCCCTTTTATTACCTTTGTAAGAAAAATTTAGAATGAATGACTTATGAAAATGATTTCCTTTTGAACAGCTCAAAGTTGGATTCTCAAGACTCTTAAGCTAAGAAACATCATAAATGCCCCTGTAACCTTGTGACACTCCACATTTAAAAAAAAAGGTAAATTTCAATTTTTCACTCAGTGTTAAATCAACATTAAAAGGTAAACAAAATAACAACATTAAAGGTTTGATTTACAATTTAAACATGCTGTTTCCAATAGCATAATGTTTGAATCCAGCAGCCAGTCTACACGTACTATGTATCTTCCATTTTAGAAAGATGCGTGACTACCAGCCCTTTTGAACATCGATTTAACATTTGAGTGTTATTGAATGACACAGAGCATGGACTAAATTTCGAATTCACTTTCTTGACACACAAATGGCAAAACATGGCATCAAAACTCAATACTATGATCAAAAGGAGGAAATGTAACATCTTGTTAGGTCACTATTCTATATCAAAATATAATCACATTTTTCTGATTATTTATTTGAAAAGGATAAAACTTCTGGAAATTTACTTTTTACTTTTTTTCACTGGGTCCCCTATATTAACCCTTAATAAAAGGTAAATGTTCTATAATAAAATCTAATCCAGTTTTTCTAATTACTTGAAAAGGATAAAACTTTAAGAAATTCACCATGGTCTTTTTACTGCAATAACTACTGTCCACAAAATAAATTTGCACTGACAAAATTACTGTTTAATATATATAAATACTGACCAAAGCATAATAAAGAAAGTTTTAAAAAAAACATGTTCTTCCATCGAAATAATAACCTTAATCATAAAACAAGCAACCCTGCTGGACGGGCCCCCACACAATTTAAGAACCAAACTCAATGACTTCCCATGACTTTCCATTTTAGCCTTTTCATGACCAGATAAGTTCCATTTTGGCATGGATTGCGGTGGTGTACAAAGACCACGCCCATTGTCAGTTCAATTTGGAAGTCTGTCACAGCCACACATGGCCTACAGACCCGGCACCCACAACCAATATTAATGACTTTCCATGACATAGGGGGATCTTCTTTTCTTCATTTGCCATGAATTTCCAGGATTTTACATGACTGTGGGAACCCTGTGAAATATTACTTTCAAAAAAATATATATGCATTCCAAATAACTTCATCAACAATTACTCTCAAATAGTAAATTCTCTCTGCAATGGAGAATTAACTGTAAAGTATAAACAATCATAACTAATAGCATGATGCAATATTACACAAAATTTAAATTAAGTTTACATGAATACATAATTATTTCCACATGTCAAAAATGCTTAATATACAGCAACGCTACAGCAGCAACAGATAAAATGCATAGAAAAACAAAACTATCATTCATATTAATAAGTTAAATTATTACTCAACAATATCACACACGCTTGCATATCCATCGACTTATACTAGGCACAATCTTATCACTCCTAAGGCAATGTTTACTGTCATATGTTACAAAATAAATCTACTTATATAAAATAAACTTGGAGAGATTTTTATTCAGCTTGTGAGCCAGGCTAGGCAGTTTGTGCATAGCAGTTACAAGGGACCAATCACCCAAGTATAATGTGTGTATTTTTCAAAGACATATTTTTGGAATACATGTGCTTATTTTAAACATGATTTTTATTACAAACTTTGAGTTTTAAAAAAAGTTGTAGGAAATTTATCACCCTTTCAAATGATACCCAACATTCATTCTCTACTAAATCTAATTCATTGTGAAATTAAAAATGAGTACCTGGTATCCTTTTAGTCCTTCTTTTTTCTATTCCTTTTATATGTGTTTATTAGAGTTTAATAATGCTAAAATGAAAATAGAACTTGTACAAATATGCAATTTGCCTCCAAAAATTACTTTGGTAATATTTTATAATTCGCACAGATTTAGAATGCTTGATTCAGACTTCAAAACAGTGATGTTGATCACCATGTGCATAGGTGGGGCAAATTGTGATTGAAACCTCATTACCGCAAGATTAAGGAATCATAAACCTTACTTCATACGAAACCCTGTATTGAAATAAAACTCTGACGAATCTTTCAAGCACACGTATGTGCGCTATCTCTTTAAAGAACATATATCTTTGAAGCTGGTATTTTCAATAATATACCTTCATGAATCAAAAAATACACAGCAAAATTAATTCTTTGATGATTGGTCCCCCTTTGATACTAAAGCAATGGCAACAAATTCATTTGAGAAGTGCATAGGTTCATATCTGAGTTTGCGATAGATTATGGCTGCGGATTACGAGTGCAGACCCTGCTTTGTATCCCTGCATACTGATGTGATATATATACCCTGCTTGGTGAAGCCTCATAGACAATTTACAGGCAAAGAAGGGCATTGAAACTTTGAACTTCGTACAGACTACAGACCTCACGAGTCTCCATCACTAATGATCCTAGGACCGTGGCCTAACTGTCAATCAATACCACATGTCTTCAGTTGAGAGACAAGAGGGCGTTAACTACCGGTAGAAGAAGAAGTATATGTGTTATCACCCTTCTGGCTCTCAGCAGACAATATATTCTTTTCTTTTCCCAACCCCTTCTCATCTTTCTTTATCTCAATCTATATATAGAGACTCTCTTATTCTCTCTCTTTCTCTCTTTCTCTCTCTCTCTCTCCCTATCTCCTGACATAACTGGTAGGCATGCACACATTTGACATGTCCACTTGAAATCATTTAAGAAATGCAGATGCCTCATACCACAACACTCCACATTGTTCTGAATAGGACCATGAGACCGTACAGGCACTGACAAAATTTGACACTACGCATCATTTCTATCCTTCTTGTTCATTGGCACAGAGGCGTCGTTTTGCATGTAGTCCAGCTTTCTTCAAAAGTCAAATGTTTGATCATCATCCTGATCTACACCAAATCTTATTCTGCGTACTTCTTTCTTGTTCTGTCTCTCCTGTCTCCTGTCTATATTTTTCTGGTCTCTATTGTTTCTCCTGCGCTCTTTGGCAACCGCATCAAATGCCAGCGGGGCATCTGTCGTGGTCTCAAACACTTCCTCAAAAGTGCTTCTAACATGTTGGACCTGAGTGTCCGCGAGAGGGTTGGCGATGCCTCCGTCGCTGCTCTCGTCCATTTGTTCATTGGAACTGTCCCAGGCAAAGAAGCCCCCGAAGTAATTATTGATGTTTGCTCCTCCCGTTGCATCCCTGAGGTTGTCTCTGCCTTGATGAGAACCACTCCCCCCACCAACATATCCCACTCCTGACTCCTTGCTCTGATCCTGCAGATTGGGCGTTTCACTTGTGGCATGCAGTGATGTAGGATTGAGATACTGTAAGTTGTTACCACTACCAGCAGCTTCCCTTTTATCATCCAGGTTAGAATCTTGACCGGTCAACCTCGCTTCCTTCCGCGACCCTTCTCTCCGCCTTTCACTTGGATTATCTCCAAAGGCTTCTCCACCTTCTCTTGGCCTATCCCGACCCCGCTCCCTGTCACCTCGAGATGGAGGAACTTCCTCTGTGATAATCCGTACCCTGCCTCTGGGACTGACCTTAACTCTTTCCCTAGTACTTTCAGTCTCTTTTTCTCTGTGTGGTTTATCCCTCACCCGATCTCTGTCAGTGTCTCTTACCGGTGGATCATCAAAGATTCCTCTGTTCTTCTCTCTGTTCCCATCCCTTATCCTATCTCTTCCGGTACCTCTATCAAGATCACTATATAAGAAGACATCTTGAGTGTTATCTCTTCCTCTTTTCTGGTCCTTCATGAAGGAAAGCTGCCTTCGGTTGTCCTCTCGCTCTCTTTTGAACAGCTCCTTCCTCTCCTTTCTCTTCATCTTTGCTTCCCTGTTGCTATCTTGCCAGATGTCAGTGTAAAGTTCCCATGGGTTGTAGGCTATTGAAGTTGTCAGGGTGCAGTGGCAGCAGTAAGGCTGTGGCTCGCATCCAGGATTGCAGCAGGGCATGTACTCATCGTAAGATGGCTTATGCATCTCAGAAACGGCCCACTCCATCCTACCATCAAAGTCCTCTCGGATACGGGTGATCAGCTTGATGATATCCTGGTACTCCGGCTCGTAGGCAATGTTGTACTGCTCAGCGGGATCCCTGTGGAGGTCATAGAGAAGGGGAGGGTTGTGTTTGGTTCTCTTGGCGGTCTTCCTGCAATCTGGGTCAGGATGTCCTATCCCGGACAGGGTGGAGCCTTTGGTGTAGAAGTGAGCCTTGTATTGATTGTAACGAACTGCAAAGGAGCTCTGTCTCTCACTGGCTGCAGGTGAGTAGTAGAAGAATGTCTCTCTCAAACTCTAAGAGATCAAAACAAACAAAAATGATTAAAGATTACATTTACTGACATGCTGTGATCAAACCTGTTATTGTCACAAGGCAAATACAAATTTCAAAAAATCAGAGCTATTGTTATGTTTGACACCGATTCTAAATTATCCCCTGTTGAAGGCAATGAAAGCATTATATCACTAAGGCTTATCACCAAAAACATACAGAAGTGATAGAATTATGTTTCGTCAGTTGTAAATATTTTAAGTTGTAGTGATCAGGGACCCATTACACAAAGCCTTTTTTCAATGACAATTGTCAAAAATCAGTGACAAATCTGCTGATAACCAATAAGAAGCAAGGATTTCAGTAGCTTATAACAAAAACTGTCATTTGTCACCGATGACAAGTTTTGTGAAATAGGGCCCTGCTGTATACTTTCAAACCCTAGATGAATATTTTCTGGTCCCCATTTACCAGAACATATTGGATGCAATCTAGCCACTACATTACACTTTCCCTAATTTATCAGGAACTGCATTTACAGTATTTGTGGAGGCTTGGATAGGAATGGATAATTTTCAACCATTGTCAAATTTTCCATGAACAGATATAAGTCACATGACCAAAAGAAACAGCGTCATCCAATCATCATTGTTGAAGAACTTGAAAAAAAGTATTGCCAGGCGGAAAAAATCTTTTCAGATTGGACAGCCTAAAAACCCAACAAAAACAATAACAAAGTATACCATAAAAGAGTAAAGAAATAAAAGAGTAAAGGAATAAAAGAGTAAAACACTGAAAACACAAGAGGAAAAGAAGAAAAATTGCTTTTCACCTTGCCACCATTAAAGAGAAAGGGTGCCATGTCCACACCATCCAGCATGGCACTGGGTAGTCTGGCCCCAGTGATCTTGGCCACAGTCGGCAGGAGATCCAGGGTGCTGGACAGTTCCAGGGTATAGCCAGGCTTGATGCGACCCCTCCAGTGGGCTATGGCCGGCACGCGTACACCCCCCTCGTAGGTTGTAGCCTTGCCACACTTCAGGAGTCCCACGCTGCCTCCCCATCGCTTGGAGAGGCTTGGCCTGCAGTGCAAGATCAAATGTGATCACTGTTAGTGTTAAACAATCTGCCATCAATTGTTCCCTTTCTCCTTTGTTATGCAAGTTTGAACAATAAAGTGATGTTTAAAAAAAAAAAAGAATGTTTCATGAGTTTTCATTGTATGACATTATATCACGTGCAGTGGATTTTGAATGAAGGAAGGTGGGCATTATAGGACTATGTCTTGAATTAGAGCCCATGAAGACGGGTAACTACAGTTAACTGTGACTGAATGACCATTGCCACAATTCTGTGACAAACCTACAACTGTCAGCCATTAAAATTGTATGATTTCAGTAGCTAACTTTATTTATTGTGAATTATCACTGATAACCAATTTTATAAAACAGGACTATTATCTTGACCCCTTCTTTGATGCAGTTGGCAGATCCCATTCAAGAATATCACTGGTGTATTGTATTTACGATATGTTTAGACCTGGTTCTTGGTACTTGGTTGGTTGGTCCTCCAAAATACTTGGCTGAGTTTTAACTGGAGGTGGCGATAGGGTGGATTAATTTGTAGATGGGGGGGGGGGGGGGGG
>BEXV01001693.1:58208-69704 GCA_003118195.1 Hemicentrotus pulcherrimus
CCCCCTGCCCCCCCCCCCCAAACTCCGACCGACACCCTGTAGAAGTATGCCACACTTGATTATTGTGTGTGTCGTTGTTGAAGTGTGTTTCTTACGATATTGAATGTGAAGCACAATCATCCGCAAATATACTTCGCACAATTTGTATACAAAATAACAAAAAGGGGGATGACAATGCGGTGTTTTCTCCTCTCACAGGCTGGGGCTTGTTCATCAAATATGAGTCACACTGACCATTGACAACCAGAAAAATATGGTCGTCACGGAGTTTGCACCTTTATGACCATTTCGATAATAATAATAGTTCCATACCCTAAATAACCTATACAATGAACTACATCCTATTTGCGGGTGCACATAAAACTGTTTATTGTAATTCTTTCAAAACATTTGAGAAATGTCCACATTGCTCATCTAGTTTCTCTTTCAGTGTTAGGAAAAGTTTTTAAGGATTACACTTTGTTTTTGCACCAAGTTTTCAGAATGACACCAAGAAATGGTTTAATTTTGGAAACTACAACCTCGTCATAAAAAACGATGAAACTGCACTTACAATAATCATAGAAGAAGACTTATTTTCAGCTATGGAAACAGACTTTTCCACGCGGTTTTGGATTTAACAATAGATCTTCGTGTGTGCAGTGTAAAGAAGTCGTTAAAAGACCAAATCCTTGTGTACAAACAAACCATTATGTCATCTTCATAGAATTTGAGGGTAAAATAAGGCTTCGAAGTTTTACTATCTTTTGCAGAACTTGTGCTGGTTATATAGAAGTAAACTTGATACTGTACATAGAAACTAGGACGACCGGTCAAGCTTTTGTCTGATAAATTAAGGGAATAATCATATTTTTACATTTTGTTGTGTTTTTTGTTTGTGTTTGTTTACTCGAGAAATCTATGAAATCTATGAAAAGCTACTACCTCCACCATTTACATAAACATAGCCACGTGCCTTTAATTTGTCCGCGCATGATTAGGCCTATACGCTCACAATTAATATTCGGCACTAGCTGTGATGGTCAGAATTGAAGCAGACCAGTACATTTATGTTTGATCGATTTGATTGTTGTTGTTTCATTGTAGTTTTTTCTCCAGAATAGGCCTATTTTTCACAGAAATGTACCCCCCCCAAAAAAAAAAAAAAACAACAAAAAAAAAAACAGAAACCTCTCACAATCTAGTTAATCAATAAATATACATATTTATGTTTAATTGATTTTGTTTTCTGTCCAAAAACTCAAAATAATTATATGGAATCGTTTATTGTATGAACGTAAAAGTTTATTTGTGTATCCATATACCATGTAAATACCACGAATTTCCATTTTTAACTGGACGGTTAATATGAACCTTATGAACCTACTAGAAGAAGCTCCTTGGAACTGTTATTATCCGGTGTTATATCGGATGATGTTATCAAGCACTTTTCAGAGTTCATGAGGCATTACACTTTTCGTACATACGACCACGATGAGAATCTTCATTTATCATAAACATTCTTAGAACAAAATGAATTAAACGGATGCAAATCCATATGTTTACCTCATTTTATTAAGGTACATCTTAGTCATTTCATTTATTCCGATTGTCCGACGGTGGGGGAAAACCGTTGTTTTTCCTGCAGGTTTACGGGTATGACTCGAAAGAATGGATTTGTGTATCTATTGAGAAAGATCCGGATTATTTTTCTCGTGAAGCAGTGGTATATTATATCACCGCGGAAGGAACTATAAAGAAAATGACGCATTATAAACTATACCACAGCATTCACAATCGCTTTATTGATTATCTCGTGTTTTTTCTGATAATCTTGTACTTTCTCTTTATATTTTCTCATTAAATGCCCCAACAGAACTTCCCCAGGCTAAAAAATTTATTGCTAATTTTTTAACAATATAGGCTAATCATTTACTTCAGAACCTTCTTTTTACATCTGATGGAGACTTCGCGGCCTTTTAGCAATGATAATTATAAACTTCAAAGCAGGGACGTAGGCTACCCAGAAAGTAATAAACGAGGGGCGGGAATTCTCTCTTTAAGGGGAGATGATGTGTGTACATAAGAAGCTCCATCATACCTCACCCCCCCCCCCCATAGTCTCAATACACATCGTATCATTTTTTAAAGGCCGGGCCGGAATTCAAGCGGACGGGGGGGGGGGGGNGAAGTGGACAGCTTCTAATGATATTTTTGTGGCCTGGAGAACAGGAGGGGGGAGGGGGCTCAAGGGACTCGAGCACACCCCATTGTCGTTGGTCAACCAATGGACCTACTACGAGTAGTAGGTCCATAGTCAACCTCGTTGACTTTGTGCATCCAAGTTCAAATCCACCGTTTATTTGTTGTTACGTTGGTGTTCAATATTATTTGGAGTGAAAATAGGGCTCTCAAAAACCCATTGCAAAAACCCTACAATCCTAATCAATATGCGTAACGAATTCTGTAGTCATAGCCTGTAATATAACCTACAATATTAGGACAACCTTTTAACAAATAATTTGTATCAATAATTAAACTGGTCACCGACACCAGGCTCATCATCTGTAACCATTGATTTTGCCCTAACGTCCCAACATCAAGCGAGAATAATCGTGTTCACAATTACTTCACAAATAGTTCTGTTGACCAGCAGAAATCATAATTTTGCGGTTTAATGGTATATGTCTTATTTGCAGGCCAAACAAAATGATGAAAAGGTTAAATTCCAACAGTGTTAGAAAGATAATACTAATTTAGAACTTCCCTCAAAACAAAAGGGTTTGAAAATGTTATTTTTTGTGGGATACTAACAATGTTTGGTGTATGATGTTGGCTGGAAAAGGGATATACTACTTTTAACAAAAGTTGATACTTGTTTCGCATTTCACCAGAACTTGGAATCCCAAATATATTTTATCTCTCGTGAATGAAAGATCAGGAAACTGGTAACAACAAAACGTGTCTTGTCCAACAAACACCAGTCGTATTTTTGACGAAAAGATAAAATCCGTAACAAAGGGAAAATATTCTCATTTCGACAGACTCGTGTACCTAGATAAGACTACAATGTACTACGTTATTGTAGTCTAAGCCTTCAGCCCTCATTTTCCACCTCACTTCTCTCCCATTCACTGTAATATTGTAACATAGTATAGTTTCTCCAAAATACCTGAAAGAACTAAGAAGATCCCTATATTGTAGATGTGCGGGTTGAAGGCTGAGTTTAAAGCATTCTAAAGTAATAAGTTATGGATGGCAGGGGCAGGTCCTGAATTTTGTAAAGCACTAAAATGAGGAAAGGGGGATACTGAAAAGCAAATGTGGCATGAAAGAACTCGCTGACAAGTAAGCAGAAAACCAACAAACAAAAAGGGGGAAATGGTTAATGGGGAACCGTTTATGGGGCCCACTTAAACAAAATAATGTGTATATCATAATTTGTTTTTCAATGTCATATTGTTTTTTGTTCTTTCTTTCCCCTCTCTCTCTCTCTCTCTCTCTCTCTCTTTCTCTGCCTTCATTCTCTGCAGTCACCAGCATCGCAGCTAATTATAGCCTTTACTGGTAATATTTGAAGTAAAAATTTGTCATGATGTTCAATTTAAGTTACATCATTTTACCGGAAAGTAAATATTAAATAAGCCTTGGACAAATTGGGGGACTGTAGCGTAGAAGGGTCTGAAAGACAAGACTAGTCATCAGCTGACCTGAGCACGTGTAGTACTTGCGACCGCCTACTTCTTCTCGCTGCATAACAATAACAGTGACGATCAACAAAGCGCAGATCGCGATTCATTTGCAAACAAGCTGTCGTCTGGTCCAAGTCTTCAAAACTGATAGGATTTTCCTTGCGCTCTCGACAAAAAACGGGAAAACCTCCTTCTTCCAGCACCAAATTAGCTCCATCCTGTGCCATAACCCATGTGAGGCTATAACAGGAACGCACATTTTTCATCTTTGGAGGAAATATTTCATAAATTCTAACGCGATTTGTGGACTAGCGCACCTCGTTATATTTACATTGAGGATTTGGTCATTCATTTATCAAGGGGTCGCATTTCAACGTACGTAGGAAAACATGGTCCAGTTAAAGGTACAACGAAGCATCGTCGTCAAATGCACGGTAAGACATCTTTCCAATATTTTCATGATATTTTAAACATNGAAGAGCAAAATCTTTTTCAGTGATTGGTTCACTGTAACCCATGGGTTAAGATAATTGACTTATTTTACTAATTGGTAACTTTTGCATTTGTTTTATTTAGTTTACACACTGAAAGCACAAAACTTGCTGTTAATTAAGGTTTACCATGTACCAATCATTTCATTTATAGTATGCTCTACATTAATTTCAAGAAATTTCTTCTATAAAGACTTTTATGAATAATATTTATTTTTATTTGCAATTGATTTGCATATTGTTTCCCTGCCTATTTCTATGGATTTCTATCAGATTGAGAAAGTACCTTTTATTTATGTATGTGTGTTTATTTATGTAGTTATTTGTGTTTGATTTTTGTATATACAGACATTATATTCATACCAACAGAATACGTGAATATTTGATGTATTATGCATCCATACAATAAAGAATGTGAGACATTCCATCATTTTAAAGATGATAATTACAACTTTTGTGTGTGTGTGTCTGTGTTTCTAATGTTGTGTTTTGGAAAAATTATGTCAATGCAAGAGGAATATTTTAAGAGACAAGATGCGAGAGAGAGAGGGGGGGGTGGTGAGAGAGAAGGAGAAGGGGTGGTCCATTAAACTTAGCCTTCGTTAGCCTCTAAAACCTCAATCCTTGAAATGTATTGCTCAAATTGATATCTATATACGCGATGACCGTGTAGGCACATCAAAATCAAGCAGCATCGAAGTTTGCATGAGGATATAATACGCACTGGTGATGTGTGATAACATATGATATTTACAGAAGGAAATTACGTTATCTGTTTAGTTGGCACACTCTTTGAAAGAGACACGATAGAGGAAAAGGGGTACCAAACATCTTACTGGAGATGGTCCAACATTTTCCGCGGGATGGATTGCCAAACCAATCAATCAATAACAGTGCTATTAAGAATCCGGTAAGAATCAAGGTTATTTCGTTAATAGCCTGGAAAGAAACATGAGCAAAAATAGGGTGTGAGAGCTAATTCTTCTGTATTATTTTGGACCTCGCTTCTTGAAAACAAAGGGATACGATTTATATAGCATGAGATTTCAATTAACTTGATTATATCAACTGTAATGTCAATGACAGTGTTGGAAAATGTCCAGAAAAGTTTGACTATGTTCTTAAGGTGCTGTTTGAGGATCTTGACGTTGAAGTCTTGCTCTATTTTAAGTACATCAATCAAATCAGGTAGGTTGAAAATGAGCAGATATTGCCAAAGAAGCAAATGCTATTATCTACGGTAAGGAGCGTATAATGTATATGTAGTGGGAAATAATTTGCCACCTCTAACAATTTTTGACATTTTCTTTTTAAAGATGGATTGATAATGTCCTAATTAGTAGCCCTTTTCTTTGCTAATTTTGCTTATCTGGTTGTCAAAACTCACACATGAGAACGTCGAATAGATTGTTTTTAAAGTACCTTTCACCTCATTCGGAAGTAGGTTTTGTTAGTCAATTAATACATGTGTGTATTGTATCGCATGTTAAACGTGAATTGAAAGATTGGATAAGTTATTGTATTGAGTGATTCGCTATCTGGTTTTGTTATTGTAAGGAGGATTCGCAGAGCGCGTTTGTTATTGTTGCTCAATGTTATGGATGATCGGTGGAAACAAATAAATATGCCATTACAATATTTTTGGTATGTCTGTGATTAAAGTTCTAAAAGCCAATTCTCGGAGTACACATCGTAAAATTATATTTTATTGTATGTTTCCCGTACAGCCAATAATATCTGTTGTAATGTTTGAAATAACAATAAGCGTTAGTCTTTACAAGTGTCTGTCTGTTCTCCACTCAAAACGATGAACAATATTATTATTTGAGAATATGATATATATATATAATATTCCTCAATTTCGTATGGAAAAATATCAAAGAACCCCACACATTTCCAATGATAGATGAATAATGAGCTACAACGTCGAAGAAAAACAGTGAATAGAGACATATTGATGAGTGCACAAAAAAACTTCACAAATGATTCGTTATTAGTACTTCAGTCCATTTCCATTCATCGGTGGTCTCAAGTTCACCACTACACCAAATCACTCTTTCTCTCAGAAACCAATACCTTACATACACACATCATGCAGTACTAATGGAGTGTGTATCCTCCAACTTTACGTTTCACATGCGATATAGCATTTTTAACACACAGGGATGTTGTTTTCTGATGGCAAATGAATATTTCAACATAATACTGCACTTCAAAATATTAATATTGTACATTGCAACTGAGGCGACGTATTCCCGGCTTTCGCTTCCATTTTGAATGGTATGCGAAATTTTTCAGCCGTGTGACCGTCTGTAAATATTTCTATCACAGCATGCTTGTTTTGTTTGTTTATTCGTCACCCATATTAACATCCTTAACATATTGACATCCTCTGTTTACAAAATAACGGGCGTGTACGAATAATAAACCATTTGAAACAAACCTAATACGAATTGAGTGTGATTGCAATAATTGATATATTCACACCTGCATGTATAGGCCCTATGGTTGTTGAGTTATGATGCAGCAATTTCTTACGGCCGGATTAATCTATCTCATCGCGACATCAGTATATTAAATCATCAGACAGGTATGCGTAGCGCGTAACAGGTGTAATGTAATTAACTCGTTCCTGCAATATACCTATCGTCAGATGATGTTTGTATTCAGTTAAATATGAATTTTTGTGTAATTTTGGACAGTGTTCAGTGTAATGAAAGAAAGGGGTGGAAATGTAGTGTTGCTGTGCTATGAATAGAATGCATTATAATGGTTATATGAAAATCATCTACTCCGCTCAGCTCTATCTTACGTTCTCTTTCCATCTCTAAATCTCCGTCTTCTTTACAATATGCTTTAAATAATAATAATAATAATAATAAGATATTTGTATACCGCTAATTGCAAATTGCCTCTAAGCGGTTTAGAAGAAAATAGCTGACCCTCCCCCTCTCTCCTTCTCTCTCTCTCTCTCTCTCTCTTTCTATTTCTCTTTCTTCCTTATATAGCATCATGTAATTTCCAACATCCATGTATTTCCGGCGACCCGGTTGTCGGTATTGATCCCTGAAATTCTATCCGGGACCATCTCCCTCGTCTGATAATTATCTTTACTAATGACCTGGGGATGATAACGAAAATGTTTTAATAGATACCAGTTTTTCCCCCAGACAGTGGACATTAGCAACGGATCACCTTGTAAGCTAATGAGATAGTAGTGGCTTAGTGATATAGATATTAGATTGTACTAACCGTCTTACGTCTAGATTAGCTATCTTGGTTTATAGTCCACGGACACTGGCCCTACATTGGCCGGACGGTATTTAACTCACTGGTCAGTATCGTTAAAGGAACCAATCAATTCAGGTATTGATCATGATGGATAATGGCTTTGAGGAGGTGGCGGAGCCTAAAGATATAGATAATAGTTTTACCCGTGTTCAATGATAGTCCGAGACGTTATAAACATGGACTCGAGGCTATACTACAAATCTATATAACCACAAAGGATATATTATAGGGATAATGGCAAATTCTTGGTCGTACCCTGTTGTGGCCATGTATGTAACGTACTGATGTAAGCACTAACATCTTGAACAGCATANTACAGAATTTGATGTTGGCTGCAAAAAGAATATACAAACTATATTGCTTCTCACTGATTATTAATTAAAAGAAAATAAAGTTACAGTTTTTTGTTATTGATACTGCATGACGATCTTCGATAAATACAAAAATTGCATGATACATCAATACTAATTAAAGGAAAAGAAAGGAAAAACGGAAAGAGTGTGCAAACTCTAAACACAAGTGGGATGAAATATGTAAAGAAATTAATTTACAAATGAAATCGAATTTGTACTCTTAAATTCATTCAGGGAGATATGGATAATGATCTTCAGACCTTAGAAAGTTAGACGTTAATTATTTGCAAAATGTTGGCATATGAATCTATTTAGTAATCGAATTAATCAATAACTTTAAGCAAACCATTGACCACTAATCGCACTTAATTATACAAGTCAATCGTACGATACTTTGCTAAGCTTTATATTACGAGAGCATATTGCTTTTACAATGTTAACCGATTTGGACATTAATGTCTTCTCTGGATGCATCTTTCGTAGATGGTTAGAGCGATGTATAGATGAAGCTACGGGAGGGAAGACCAATCTGAAATGGTTCGTTCCTCTCTGCGAAAAATCACCTGCAATGAAATGGTAAGATCAAGTACGTTGATGATTTAATTCGAGATGTATTATTTTGGGAGAAGAAAGTGGGACAGATCAACTACGACATGGACTGATAACACCAAGCAGTGGACGGCACTTTCAATATACACTTCCAATTCAAGTCTGGGATTGTTACTAATGTTCGTACAATCATTGATTCGAATTATGTATAAACAACAACGAACAATAGCACAGTAAAATACAGTATTATTTCCACTGGTCGCGAGGTTTGATTAGAGAAAAACAAAGGAAACAAAACAAAATTAATAACAACAAAATTAAACAAATAAAAATAGAAATAACTCCGCCCTCCCCATCAAAACATATTATTCGCTGGAATGTATGGGTCACAATCTTCAAAACATTTTTAAAATAAATAATTACTTGCTTTATTTCTTTATTGGCAGGTTATATGATCGTGGGGATGAGGTGATTGGTGTGGAACTGGTCGGGAAAGCCATCGAGAAATTTTTTAATTCACGTGGTATGAACTACACTAAATCAGATATACCACAGCTGAAGTATGGATGCTTGTATCAGGTAAAGAAATGAAAATAAGCAACAACAAAAAATAGAATATTATCATTACTTCATAATGTTATCCTCATCGAAATTTGCAATCATTGTTCAGTTATTAACAGTCTGTGTTTTGTAATATTTTATGTCTGTAGGGGACCCCACTTGAAATAAGCTCTCGATCTTTCGTGGGTTATCCTGTTCAAGCTGGCTTATTTTTGATCTATTATTATTGTATATTTTTGTATGTTGGAAGGATTTCGATTAAAAATCAATCAGTCAATCAATAATGATGATAATAATAGCTCACATTCATAATGCGCCTAATACTTTGTTTATACCTAGGCGCAGTACATTATTATTACCCCGGTCATCTGTTTAGAATGACAATACATTTTACTTGCAATTTATTTTAGCATGCAGTGAAAACTTTGTTGGATTTAGTAGGAATTTTAGTTTGTGATATAAAACAAGAAGTCCAGACAACATAATGTCCTGAGTACACGGAAATTCGGGATTACNCAAATTATTTCTAGTGGATCTTCTTGAGCGATGGATTTTTGCAAGGGTAAGCCGCATATAGGGGAGAAACCTGAACAGCTCATGGCTATTGAGAATGACTGGGGGAAATGGTACGATGATGACAATAACTGTGAATTCGAAATACATGACAGCCCGTGAGTATACTTAATTGAAAAGAATATGATGTACGTTCATCCTAATTTTAAATTCATGCTTTGAAGGTTCCAGTTTGCAGGCCAAAAAATGAAAAGGTTAAATTCCAACGGTATTTGAATTTAGAAATTCCCTCAAAACAAAAGGGCTTGAAAATGTCTTTTTGTGGAATTGAATTTAGCGATCGCGGTCGTTCAATAAAATAGTCTGATGTTCAGGCCGTTGTACAGAATGTTCGTATATTTTGTGCTGCGCAAAGATTCAATCAGTTTAATTTTGGCCATTACAAGAAGTGGGTTATTGATGTAAACAAATGCTCATGTACCTTTTACAGCTCTTTTCACTGCTATTACCATGAGAAAAAAAGTCAGTCACCCAATAGTGTCTAACAGTGAAGTCTAGAAAGTAAACGGGTTTCCTTGCATAATTTGAATAGTATAATTATGCAAGGAAACCCGTTTACTTTCTAGACTTCACTGTTAGACACTATTGGGTGACTGACTTTTTAATAGAGTATAATACTATAGGATACTGCTAACGTTTAAATTTAACAAATATGACATACGTTACATATTCATAATTCCTGCAAAGTTCTACAGAATTTGATGTTGGCTGCAAAAAGAATATACAAACTATATTGCTTCTCACTGATTATTAATTAAAAGAAAATAAAGTTACAGTTTTTTGTTATTGATACTGCATGACGATCTTCGATAAATACAAAAATTGCATGATACATCAATACTAATTAAAGGAAAAGAAAGGAAAAACGGAAAGAGTGTGCAAACTCTAAACACAAGTGGGATGAAATATGTAAAGAAATTAATTTACAAATGAAATCGAATTTGTACTCTTAAATTCATTCAGGGAGATATGGATAATGATCTTCAGACCTTAGAAAGTTAGACGTTAATTATTTGCAAAATGTTGGCATATGAATCTATTTAGTAATCGAATTAATCAATAACTTTAAGCAAACCATTGACCACTAATCGCACTTAATTATACAAGTCAATCGTACGATACTTTGCTAAGCTTTATATTACGAGAGCATATTGCTTTTACAATGTTAACCGATTTGGACATTAATGTCTTCTCTGGATGCATCTTTCGTAGATGGTTAGAGCGATGTATAGATGAAGCCACGGGAGGGAAGACCAATCTGAAATGGTTCGTTCCTCTCTGCGAAAAATCACCTGCAATGAAATGGTAAGATGATGTACGTTGATGATTTATTTGGAGATGTATTATTTTGGGAAAAGAAAGAGGGACAGATCAACTGATAACACCTTGCAGTGGACGGCACTTAAAGCCTACACTTCCAATTCAAGTCTGGAATTGTTATTATTTTCCATGGTTGTCTCGAATTATGTATAAACAACAACGAACAATAGCACAGAAAAATACGATAAAAAGCACTGGCCGTGAGGTTTGATTAAAGAAAAACAAATAAAACAAAACAAAAACAATAACAACATTAAACAAACAAAAATAGAAATAACTCCGCCCTCCCCATCAAAACATATTATTCGCTGAAATGTATGGGTCACAATCATCAAAACATTTATTTAAAAAAAGAATTACTTGCTTTATTTCTTAATTGGCAGGTTATATGATCGTGGGGATGATGTAATTGGTGTGGAACTGGTCGGGAAAGCCATCGAGAAATTCTTTAAATCGTGTGGTATGAACTACACTAAATCAGATATACCACAGCTGAAGTATGGATGCTTGTATCAGGTAAAGAAATGAAAATAAGCAACAACAAAAAATAGAATATTATCCTTACTTAATAATTTAATCCTCTTCGAAATTTTGCAATCAATGTTCAACGTCCGTGTTTTGTAATATTTTATAATAATGATAATAATAGCTCACACTTAATGCGCCTTATACTTTGTTTCTATCTAG
>BEXV01001693.1:84481-96394 GCA_003118195.1 Hemicentrotus pulcherrimus
GGGGGGGGGGGGTAATAAGAGAACTGCATCACTCCCCCCTAGCTTTGTCTATTAATTTGTTCTTGAATGACCATCCCTTCTACAATTTTTCCCCTTTTCTTAAAGGATGTCATCATTGGCTTAGAAATCCTATGTTATAATACAATGCATTTATTACGACATCGACGACAGGAAAAAGAGAAATACAAAAGTTCCTGCATGAACGCTTTTAAACATTTTTTATTACGATATCGATACCGTACCGATATCTAAATACATTGATTGTTTTTATTGACAACCTGACTGACATGCTCTGCCTCTGCCGACACGACTTGGAAACTCCGTTTTTGTGCTTATAATTTGAGGTAGGTTTTAAATCCGACAAGTTTAACCGTACTGTAAAATTGGGTTAAGATTCTTGCCATATTATAAGCCTCATAGAGTAATGTTTACACTAAAAATTATCGTAATACTTGCATTATAAATTAGCAGCAGGCAGGCATAGCAACCCGCAGGGATCGCACACCCGCAGCATCGGAGACCTGTTGCGTGGAAGACCGTTCAATTTCACGGGCACCGTATTTTAACAGCTACAGGTGGCACTACAGTCCAGAGAAGATGAAATTAGGGTTATAGATCTAGGCCTAAATATAACGAAAGTGAGAGTCTACAACAATTATCTTCCCTTCGTCTTATATGAAGGCAATTAAAGGAGGTGATTATTTAGATTTGCAGTTGAGTTTGCACACATGTTGTTAAATCTAGATTCTAGCTGAGTGAGAGTGAGAAATATAATCATAAAACATAGAAATCTAGACTCTAGGCCTAAACCGGATCAGACTTGCTGGCAAGTGGCAACTGGCATGAACGTTGTCACATTATTTAAATTAATTGATTAATTAATTAATTCATAATCTTTTGTTAAGGTAGCCCATTCACCAATAAGTAGACTCTAATGGTCTTCCATGGCCGGGCCCTGAATGTCAGTGACTTAGATCTAATTCAATTTCAAGGACAAATGATGAAGGGGATATGGATCTCCCGTTTAACAAAAAAACAAAGCTGGAACATACATGTAAGTTGCAACTGCCTTCGGATTTAATTTGTACGCATGAATTAGCACTAACCATCCAAAATATTTGTCCATTTTGATGTTGTGTATGCCTAAACTGTAAAATAATGAATGTGCAAGATATCTTCCATGTAAAACTGTTTATAAATCATGGAAATAATAACTGTTTTAATTCAACTGTCCGCCCGGATAACCAACACACGGCAGGTGGTATATCTTTTGATATGTATGCCTCCAATTTTTCTTTTTTTGTCATAGACTACGTTTGATACTTTTCATTGTCATGTTTGAAAGTTTTCATTGTGGTCATATGCATACAGTATTCTTATATTTACTTTATTCCGTATTTGTTTCAATTTCTTCAAGTGCCGCTTATCAGATTTGTACATATTTTGCTCTTCCCTTCTCTCACCTTTTAATTTTGTTGTCATGCTCTCTTGAATATTTAACAGTTTCTGAGTTACTCTTTTCAAACCTTAGAAACACAAATTATGTGTTCCGTAATGTTCCTCATTGTTTATTCTCATTCTTAAAAAAAAAAAAAGAACTTTAAGTCTTTTGCATGTTTCTCTTTTTCATGTTTGTATCTATTTCTTCTCACCATGCACATTTATGGAAAGATATGGTGAAGAAAGAAAGCAGTAAGGATGGTCTAAATGAGGAGGATGCTTGAAACGGGAAGAAGGGGGGGGGGCGGGATTTCAATGAAGGCATTTAAGTCGGTAACCCCCTTGTATAAAGCGGGAAAATGCTGACTCTAATAAATGATAATGATGAAAAGGGTTTATTTACTTTCTAAACTTTTAATCACTTCTTTTCATTTTTGTTATTATTTATTTCCCTCAGTCCCCAGGAATTTAGTTTGAAATGGTTATGGAATGAATGAAAATGTTGAAAAACTTAAATCTACCTATTTTTTCTATGTACTTCATTTTTAGATTGGAAGCAATTATGATAGCATGGCTAATGAGTGTGGAACTGGTGACTCATTATCATACTCTAAAGAGATCAACAAAAGTGCCCAGAAGAGTTTGATACCTCTCACAGAAGACTTGGCAGAATGGCTCTCAAGGGTGTTAGGTAATTACATACATGTATATGGATAGGTCAAGGGGAATAAAATTTACAAGAAATATTTAACATATTTTCTTTAATTTTCAAATGTCAGGTTTGTATTTTATTGTTGATACATGTACCGGTAAGTCAGAGCTATCAATTTTTTATTTTTCATTTCCATACTTTATTCAGCATTTTTAAAACATTATTCTGTATATTCTGCACAGTACTCTTATTACATGTACATGCTTCCTGATTGCAGGATATAATAACACTGGGCAATTCTAGATCAGAAACCTAAATTGAGTTTTAGGAGGAGCATTGATATAATTAAGTGTCAATATTCATGTTATTGTACATGTTCTTCTACAATTTTTCTATCATTGTTAAATTTTTGAAGGAATCCTGATATCCTATCTACTTTTCTTTCAGATGTCAGTGTAGAAGTTGACACATTTATGGACTCATTAGACAATGGCGTACTACTATGTAAGCTTGCTCAATTAATACAACGGAAAGCTGTAGAATGTCAAAAAGCAGGCCATCAACTCAAAGATGTAAGTATTTGTTAAGAAATTCATTTAAATACATGTGTACAATGTTCAGGTTATTTTCATATTGTAGAGGATATTGTACATGTACGTTAATAGTTTTTAAAGCAACAACGTCATGTCAGATTATAAGTTTTTATTCAAGATATTGAAGAATATTATAGGAAACTTTGTTTTCACATAGTACATTTTGAATATCATTTTGTGTATTTTTCTTCCTTACTGGTACTCTCCTTTTGTTCTTTCACAGAATGTTCCACAACGAAAAATCAAATGTCGCGAGAACGCCACATCGGAATCATTCTTTGCTCGTGATAACATTGCAACATTTCTGTCTTGGTGTCGTGAGCTTGGATTAGAAGATACCTGTCTCTTTGAAACCGATGGTCTAGGTAAGAGTAAATATCTGAATTTCAATGGTATTATAGATCAATTTACAGGCACAGTGCTTGTGGCTGTGCACTATAGAATGAGTACAGGCTAGGAGGGGATAGGATAGGGTGAGTACTAACAGTATTAGTTTGTAGTGATGCAGTCTCATAAAGTGACTCGGTAACATTGTTAAAGGTTGATGAAAAAGCTTCGTAATTTTTATATGAAATGTTACTTATTATATTCCTTCTACTGTACTAACCCTCTAACATGCAAAAATTATCAATCCACAAAGATATATATGGTTTCTTTGAAGGTGTCACTGTGCGACACCCTCTGACAGTAAATTCTCCCAACCATTTTTCCATTAAAATAAGATATTCATCATGTACATGTAATACAGGCATTAACGAATCTTTCAACACTTAAACGTCTGGAATGGTTACTTGGTATATTAAGCCACTTTATTGCTTTGTGACGATTTACATTGACCCAAAATGTAATTAAATTGTAATAATATAATTGGGAGAATTAAGTAATTGATCAGATCAGTTTTTCCCAATTATTTTCATTATTAATGGTCTCTTTTCACTTAAACTTTTAGATTATCTTTAATTGCACATCTAGCAATGAAGTCACTACCTAGGTACCATTTCTCTCATCTGGACAATGTTACCAACTGTCCAACTTCCTTTTTAAAGTCTGATACAATATTTATGGTTGTTTAAATCTTATTGATCCAATCACATTAGACCTTTGTCTGCATGTATGACAGTGTAGGGCTGTACTCCTGCACATCAAGCATGATAAACTTTAAAGCTTTAAGCCGTGATACACAATTATTTAAGAAAGGCACATGAATGTTGTTTCAAGACCTTTAATCTCTTTTCCCTTATCATGATATCTTGGGTAAGCAATTATTTTCGTGATATTTTGACAATTAATGCCTATTACATTTTCATTTCAATAGTCAATCAGAATTTTGGGCTTATCTGTGGTACGAGCATAACTTGCTCAGTTTTCAGTGAGTTAATTTTGACATCCGTTTCTGAATGCAGTCGGTACCGCGAAGCGTGACTCCTTCCTGCATTCCTTAATATTAGTAACAAAAACAAACGTAGAGCTCTGTCCCTCTAAATAATTTTATTTTTTCTCAGAAAAAACTCTGGGCAAAACCTGCAATGACTTGGGCCTAATCTGAAGCTCATATTTTGAAGACAGTATATGGAAGAAGACTTACACCAAGACTAAAATATGTTTTGGTGATTGGCACAATTTGAGGAAACAACACATAGTGCTATTGTTTACAGCAGATCAATTTATTCACCATTCAAAGTTATGCACTTTAGAAGTCCTAGTTTTAATTTAGATTGAATGGCATTGCAAACAAAGAATGAGGAATGTGTTTATACACTCATTGAGTCAGGTGTGACCATTCTGTGGGTGTATTGTACTGTATTCTATTGTGAGGTAATGACCTTGTGTATATTGATTGTTACTCATTGGAGGTATACAACAAAGGCAGTGTCGTCATGAACTTAGTCCAGTTTATTTGTATTCATACATGTATCTAGTTCCTGTAAATAACTCAAAAAGCTTGCCCAAAAGATGGATTCCCTCCGTACATTGCTCATATACAGAGTTTTTAAAAGTTCATTACTGGGGATTTTCGGTGCTCTTGATGTTTGTCCACAAATTTTGATGAAAAGTGTACACATTTCAGGCTGTTTGTAACAGTTGAATTCCATACATTGTATATTATATCATCTCAATTGCTATTCAATATAGGCCTACTGTACATGTATGTGTAGTGCAGTGTATGGGTCAATTTGTTTAAATATTTAAGCAAAAGACATACAGGCAGAATATTTTTTACCATCACTTTTATTTACTACAGCATATGCACTGTACATAATAATAAATAATAATTGTAGTATATATATTTATAAAGTGCTTAATACTAATGTTTCTAAGCGCTGTACATACTACCGGTACATATTGTTCTGAGAAAATAGTTCTACATAGGTTAAAATCAACAAAAATGTCTTTCCTGTGGTTGTTTGTTTCTCGTTTTCTTTTCATTAAAAGTCTAGGAAGAGACCTAGGAAGAATTAATGTAAATACACTGGAAAACATTTTATATTTTGGATATTCAGTTGTCTTTATTATAAAGGAGAGAAATTTGAAGCAAAATACCAATGGTTATTTTCAGATCTCTCTTTTGTGTTTTTTAGTTGTTCAAATTACATTCAGTTTGCGATCTCTTGGGTGTTTACTTTCATGTACCTGTACATGTTATTGTGACTGCATCTTTATATTATCATTAGTTTTTATTTGTGTGTGTGTATCGCTAATTTTCCCTCTCTCTCTTTCAGTGTTAAGAAGATCACCGCAGAATGTGCTAGTGTGTATCTACGAATTAGCTCGCCTTGGATCAAGGCTTGGCATAGAACCACCAGGATTACTCAAACTTGAGAAAGAGATTGAGAAGGAGGAGAGAAACCCTAGACCAGTCTCAGCAAAAAAGGTCTCAACCTTAGATGAACAGGTAAGAGCTTAGACCAGTTAAAGCCTAAGACCAGTTTTAGCCTATAAGAACTTATCACAGGATTACTTAACCTTGAGAAAGAGATTGAGAAGGAGGAGAGAAGCCCTAGAACAGTCTCAGCCTTAGGTAAGGACCTAGACCAGTGTTAGCCAAAAGATAATGGTAAAGAGGTAGGAAATAAATGGGTAGGAACCGAGACAACTTTACAATGGTAGCCCTATCTTAATCAAAAGCTTTCAGCCTTACATTCATACAAATTTACGTATGTATATGCCTTATATCACTGTGTTATAAAAGGTATTGAAAAGCTTCACACATAGAAGATGAGTTTAAAATAATAAAAAATCTCTTCTGTATGTTTTTGTTTTTGAGTTGTTTTGTAAGATTGTAAGTATGGAAGCAAAGCCTAAATTAACCTGAAAATATAAATTTCAACTGTTCTTTTTTAAAAATTACCTAACCTGTTGAATATATTTGAATTATATCACATAGTCTGTCAGTTTGTCAGGCTTATTATTTCAATAGAGTTATCCCTGACACTCTAGATCAATGTTTTGTCACAGCTAAAGTACAAGTAGATAGTATTTTGATGTATCTTGACTGTGTTGTCTGATTCCCTTTTTTATCAATTGCTCCAGGTCCGTAAGATCTCTAAAGAGAAGAAAGTGACGGACATCCATAGGATATCAGAAGGAAAGTACAACATTGGAGGAAAGATCGTCTTGATCAGGGTTAGTATTTCAGACATCAATCTTCCACTATTGTTAAACAATCTAATACTGGCTTTTAGTTTATTAAAGAGTAGTAAAATACCAGATACATGCTCAAACTTTTAAATCTTTGTCAAGCACAATTCCTTTATACATCTCCTCAATCTATCAGCAACAGAGAACATCATATTCACTTACGTTGTCAACCCTCCTGTTTGTTTTTTTTCGATAAGATACAGTTACAGCCAGCCTTACTTTATTCTACATATACTCTTTTGTCATGTGTAAAATCTGCAATGATTTGTTAAATTTGTGTTTGTTATATATTTGTAAAACTGAAAAAGAAAAAGAAAATCAAATAGAAATAACTACCGGTAAATCAAATTAAATCAAATATATTCTAATTATTCAACTGTCTCTTTATCTATTCTAGATGCTTCGAGGGCGACATGTCATGGTCCGTGTAGGAGGCGGATGGGAGACGTTAGAATCCTACCTTGATAAACACGTCGTCACGACCATGAAGCGGATTGGCCGAGCAGTAGATCTAGGAGAGGGTGAAACTATACAGGATGATTACTTTGTCATAAATGCCAAATACAAGAGCCACGATAGCGTCAATAATAACGGAAGAAGATAACCAGCTCTCAGCTAAGTAAAATCGTTTTTGTTCTTATTGTTTGTCATAAAGTACTCTAGAGCAATGTGTCACATATTACATGTGACATTTATCCATATATTTTATCCATGGGTGAAGCATCTTTTTTAATATGACTATGACTAGTGGTAGTAATAATAGAAAGCACCATTATTATTCATTCGTCATATCACAAGATTCTTCAGGTTTGGATGAAATATGTGAGGAAAAAAAGTTTCAAAAAAAGAAAATTAATATTCAAATCAGTGATCAAAATCTTTGTGGGCTTTTGTCACCAATCCTGTTGCCAAATTTTATCTATTAATTTTTTCAGAGATAGGCCCCAAATAAAAGGCAGGGCTTGACATTAATAGCACACATGGGGCCCAAATTTCAAGTCTGGACCTGAAAAATTTAGACACTTTTACATTGGTCTCATGCTTAAAGATACAAGGAATTTAATTGCGGAATCTCTGCAAATAATTAGGTTTTGAGCCCTGCAAAAGATACTGTAGAGCCATTATTTTGATGATATTGCATTTCAATGCATATCATTCTTCTTGTTGGATATCTCTTTTGATGATTGAATACTGTCATCACCGTTGATCAAATAGTTGTAGAAGTTAATGATGAGCATTCCTTTAGTGAGGTCTGTTGTATGACAAAAGTTAGCTTTAAAAAAAAATATTTTACATGTACATGTAAAGGTGTCGTGGTCTAATGGATACACAACTGAACTGTGGATCACCATATGATTTACGGTTTGAGCCCCCTCATGGTACTAATGTCCTTTGGCAAGACATTAATCTACATGTGCCACACCCAACAGAGGTGAGGTAAATGGGAGGAATTAATTCCTTGAAATGCTAGATAATGGCAGCCATAATGGCAGCCGTGCTAAAGCTGGGATAATAATTGTTGAGCTCCGGGAGTGTCAAGTCTGACAGACATGAGCGCTATAAATAGAATAAATTAATAAAAACGTTACTTATAAAGCGCTAACCACCGAAATGTGTGTAAGCGCTATCAATAACCCACTGTTATTCTTGTTATTATTATTACATGTATGAAGCACTTTGCACATTATATGAATGCCTTTACTGAATGAATCAACAAATTATACCATTGTTTTGTGAAAACTGGAGAAGTATTTTGTCATGTTCATAGAAAACTGCTCAGATTTCCAGATTTCGTCCTCTTAAACAAACAGGAAACTGAAGAAGAAATTAGATATCAATGCCATCCATGTACCCATGGATTCTGTTACTTGTGTGTGATGCAAGATTTAAAAAAAAAATTCCATCCAAAGTATTCTATAAGTTCTGCCATGTTTAATATAGGTGTTTAATACATGGAAGTAGAAATAGGTTAGATTATTCAAAATAACCACTGTACATCTACAATGTTGCAATCGACTGTAAGCTGTATTTCGTGCAAGCCCATTGTGTTCGTTATTGTATTATGAATCAACATACATGTATAACTGATCGTTTACCAGTAATCGTTAACGGTTAATCGTTTAAAAAAAAAGCTTCCAAATTATATTATTCTGCCAAATTGTAAATGGATCTATTCATGTGTACATTCCAGTCTGATGATTTTAAAATGTGGGAAATAAAATTGAAAGTGACCAGCATTTTGTTAGGCTTTACAGAATTCTCTTGTACTAGCACAATATGAAAGCTTAAAAAACATGCCTTTATGTTTGATCTTCTGAGAGAATGTTATTTGATCAATTTGGGGTTAGAAGGGCGTTGACTCATATACTTTACATTAACACAGAGGTTTATGCCCTTCTACCTCTAAGCAGTTTCATCAAGCATTCCAAAATGTAATGTCCTCTGATGTTGCTGCTCTCCACTATAAAGCAGGGCTCCCACTTAGCTGAGTTTGAGCCTCCAGTTGTGGCGAGCTGGCTCGATCTTATGGCAAGCCGTTTTATCATTAAAACATATTACTTGATATCAAGAAATCAGTTCTTAATGTCAAAAAATTATTTTATGATGTAAAGCAATGGTAATTCTTGATATCAAGAATTCGATTTTGTGATATCAAGAATTTGATTTCGTGATATCAAGAATTTGATTTCGTGATATCAAGAAATATGTTTTAATGATAAAACTGCTTGCCATAAGGTTGAGCCAGTTCGCCACAACTCATTGCTCCAACTTGGCTAAGTGGGAGCCCTGCTTTAGACATCTATTATTTTGCAATGTGCCTTCATATATTTTTATAACAAAATGCGTTTTGGTAAGACATTCAAGGATTTTTGCTCAGACTCATATCAGCTTTCATTTTTTATATCTCAGACAAATATGTGTTGGCTTTTTTTTGTAAAGGCCATCGATTGAAATGCAAATTTCGATTTGGCTCCATTAATTTGTCATGCCTTGAATTGATGAAGCTCACTTTAATTCTCCAGATCCATTCTTGTTTTCACTGTACATATGTATACCAAAGACTGCTTAGTGTTACTAAATCTACTGTACATCAAGTTTTCTGCTCCTGATTCTGTAAGATGATTGTTCACTTTTGGGAAATTGTTTTTGTAACATCATTCTTTCTGAACAGTAATTCATATGTATTTGGTGAACAGAGTTCATTCCATTGATAAACATTTTAGTTTGATACATTGATTTCGTGATTATGGCAGACTGACGTAAACATTATGTACTCCTCTATTTTTGGAGAAAGGATGAGGAATTTTCTTGCAATGAATATTCAGATTATTTGTTGTTGATTTAAAAAAAAAATTGTATTTAGGATGTGCATAGTGTAAAAAGAAAGATGCGCAGTATTTGAAGTGTAAATATTTGATTGTGCTCAGTTTAAAGAAAAAAATAATATATTTTTATATTATGGACTTTTTTTTGTTAGCTGCACCAAGCCTATGATTGCCAGATTAATCTTCCAAGCTATTTGTCTTCTTTATCTGCTACAAATTAAAGGGTGATCCAACCATTGTAATAAGTTCATTTGTATGAAATCATAATAATCAGAGAATCCCAATCGTGAAAGTTTGAATAAAACAGATCAATAATAAAAGAGGTGTGAATGCTTTAAATGTGAAATATTATGGATAGCAGACTATTTGATATAGGCCCTGTAGAGAGAAAAGACTCTCCTGTGTCATACATTGTGAAAAAGAGATATTTTAGTTAGATTCTGTGTTGAAACAATGAGAAAGTTGATTCAACTGATTCAACCAATTGGAAGTCCCCATGCAACTTTCAATAATTCATAACTTTCTTATTTTTGCCTGATTTTGTTCAAATTTTCACCAGCGTATTTCTTAGATGTTCTGCTTTTGAACAGATTTGTTTAACTTAGGTTGGATTTCCCTTATAAATACTAGCCTGCCATTTTGCTTTGAGGCATGCTGTACCTACATGTTATACATGTTATACATGTAATATAAATCGACTGTGGCAATCAAGTATTTGTTTCATTAGTTGACAAAAGCAAATAAAGAGTTTAGATGTTGAACTTTTGTTATCCTTTCAATGTAGATTTAGCTATTTGCAATCAATGTGTGTTTGTGACAGGCAATGTATTCAGTTGTTTTCATTATTCAAATTGTTGAATGTATTCCTATGAATGACCTGTTTTAGACAATATTTCATAACTAACTTGAAACATCTGTTAGTAATGTTTTAAATTGTGTAGATAAAGATGTATGTACATTGTGTGGCACTTGTTTGGCGATGAAATTGTTCATTTTTTATAAGTGTTCTTTTCTCTGAAATCAATTGTTGAATTAGAGGGAAATGTGTAAATGTTAGATTTTAAGGGAATTTTTCCTTGTTGTATATTAGCTTTTATTCAGAAAGAGATTATCAAAGACGTTCCATGAAATTCTGAAATGCAAAGAGACAATGAAAGGGCAATATGTTAATAGTAATTAATCACTATGGTAACCCTTTAAATATGTTGTAGAATTATCTTTCCTGTACTAAGCCCAATGCTTATATGATATTTCAGTCATTAGAAAGGACTTCTTGTGAGGGTACTTCATGAAGTGCATCCTAACCTGGGATCATTTGATATTTGAATGTTTAGGGGGGAAATGCACTCTCAAAAATATCTATTCAAATATGATTTTAATCTATTCAAATTAGAACAGAAAACTTGTTTGAGGGACGCTAATGACAAACCATTAAAAATGAATACATTTTTGACATTTTTGACATTCTGCTTCATATGATGGGAGACCATTCCATTCGTTTACTACTGTTTGTGAAAAATGTAATTCTTTATATTCTTATTGATCACGTATATAATGCAATGTTAAGTTTTTATGTTTTTGTTTCTTATTTAGGTGATTGGTACACTTTAAGAAATATATTGTTTGTGAACTGATGCAATACATGGGTTAATAGCACTAAATGAAAATTGTACTTAGAGGGTCATAGACCAGGAGGCCCCAAAAGTTAAAGACCCACTGCCTCTATTACATGTATACAGGGAAGAAAATTCAAGTACGATTGTTTTCTTGATTGCTTGACATTTGAAAGCATTTAACTGTCGAAGGACAAAAATAAAACTGCTGCCTATTTGATGAGTTTATTAAGAAAGACAATGTTTTTTCTTTTGTAGATTTGTTGCTGTATTCTTCCATTATTGGTGTTCACGTGTGTTAATTTTCAGTGAACATGATTCAAATGCACTGGGGAATTATTTGTTTAAAAAAAAAAAATCAAATAAGCTTGAAAAAAATAATAAAATGTTAAAAGGACGAAAATAAATAGGTTATTTGGTGAGTTCTTTTGTCAAGAGTGTTGCATGCTCCCATTGTTAGAGACAATGCACTAGAGAATTAAAAGGATCAAGAAATTGAAGGGAGTCGCATTATGGTAAAAGAATGTAAACGCCCCCCTTTTATTAGGGGTGTAAAATGAGAAAAAAAACACCAAAAGCTCGTTTACTGCACTCTCATTGCCTTTAAGTTGCGTCATCTCTTGTTTAATGGTAAAGACCAGTATTGGAAA
>BEXV01001694.1:20321-31621 GCA_003118195.1 Hemicentrotus pulcherrimus
TTCATATACAATCCCATTTTAAAACAAAGGCTTGCACATGATGCTGCAACCCACATATGAACTGCACAAAGTAGACTGATTTACATGTAAATGGAGAAAAAAAAAACTTATCACAAGCTGATAATTGAATTTATAGAAACGAGGGAAACATGTTTCCTTGACTGTTTGTCAAAATATGCCCTAGAAACCGACCTTTCTATTTCATTTTTTCTTCAAAATTTCCTCAAAATTCTTAACACCCCTCACATCTCATCTAGCATCCTCCCATGACTACGATTCCTGTCTCCATGGCAACAAGAGTCTCAAAAGTTTCTGACAGGAAAAAAATGGCATGAATGTAAAAGAGGAGGAGGTCCTACAGATTAGAAGTATAGGGCTGTACTGTTTGGAGCCAGAGGGGTATTAAGTATCAAATATTAAGAAACATTGTTTCTATAGCTTAATCAATATCTTGACCTTGAGAGGGAGCTATACAACATAAAGAGTTTATTATTTACAATTTCATAACTTTAGCCTCGATTTCAACCAAGACAACTATCACTAAATATTGTAGGATTGCATATGCTTCGATTATGTTCATTTGAACCAAATTCATGACCCCATACCAAAAACTTTGTATACCCTTTAACAGAGTTCATGCCCTTCTGGCTCCACACAAAAGATTTGTAGGAAAGTGAAAGGATTTCCCTAATAAAAACTAAAGCTTATCAAACTTCTATCAAAGATCACTGCAGACCTGTTCAGTACCTAGCTAGACTGGGGAACTCCCAATGAAAATCCATGTTTCACACACGTACATGTTGCTTCATTCGAGCAGTAATTCATCAGATTAGTCGCACTGAAATCCATTTAGCAGGTATCAAATTTCGTCAATTAGAAACTCGCGGAGTCATGATGTTTGATTTTGCTGTGCTCTTAGCTTTTCAAATCTTTCAAAATTACAGGTTTCCTTCTGAAAATGCAGGATAAATCTGGTGAATTTCGTTAATCAAATCAGATTGTTGAATCAAGGAGTTGCTCAGGAGCTCTTTGAATACATACAACTATGGCATGTTACAAGAACTAACAACTACTATTTTGTTTGAATATATAAACTGCTTGTAGGAAAACTTCAATTAATGATCAACTGAGAGAATGAAAAATACTTTACCATAGAGAAGAAGGAACCGGAAATCAATGATAGTGAGGAAGACGAACAAAGCGACAGAGACAGACGTAGAGACACAGAGACACATAGAGAGTGGGAGGCAGAGGGAGAGACAGACAGACATACAGAGAAAGATAGACAGACAGACAGAGATAGAGAAAGACAGACAGAAAGACAGACATACAGACAGACACAGACAGACAGACATACGTACAGACAGAAAAAGAAAGATCGAGGCAGAGAAAGAGACAGAGGCAGGGCAGGGAGGTGAATCGATCCACATTCCAATATATGAAAAGAGATATAATTTTCTTTTCCAACCCATTGGTATTATGTGTAGGAGGAGTGGCTAGGGATTCAAATTCTAGACTGCCTTGCTGATCAGACAGACAGAGACGGATAATCCATGTTTAAACAGTTGTGGTTTAAGATTCAAACTACATGCACCCTCAATACCTTACAACAAAGCAGAAAAGCCCACACAATCTCCCTCCCAATGCATGTCTAACCAACCTAAACTATGTTCACACCGCTATTGTTCACTGTCACTGGAATAAAACTAAAAACGATTGTTGTGATAGTAACCACCACAATGTAATAAGAAAAGACAACCTTTTATTCAATCTCCCAGATAGGTGTGCTCATCGTTATCTACAATTGAAGTGTGGTTAAATTCTATGAAGTTATACATTATACTAGATACAGAGTTGTATTCTTTTAAGTTTCTTTAGTTCAACCTCCTAGAGTAATTTACAGGGCTCCTCAATGGCTACAAATGGAATGTGAATAAATACTCTGGATTTCTATCTAGTATCTCTTTGTCAGAGTAGAAGGTTGATATTTCTGTGGCTTTTCTTTTTTACATAAGATTAACATTATGATGGTGCAGCTATTTAAGGACTCACTAACTTACTAATTTGCACAGGATGGGCAACAACCAAGTACATTAACGTTTCAACTCTTTACATGTCTTTGCTCAGCATTTATAGGCCCTTTCATTTGAGAGGAGGGTGACAAAAGTGAAAAATGCTAAAAATTCAATAATTCATTCAGCAAACTTTTCTCTATTTCACATGTGCTACATCACAATTATGATAAATAGTAAACTTAGTGAATGCCGAATGAAATAGTTGACAACTATGCACTTTTATAAAAGTATCAAAGTCAATACAGTCAACATTATATCAATAATAAAAAGACACAGTTCCTTTTCTTTGAAATTTTCTTTTTACTTGAACACAAAAGTGATTCCCATTGTATAAGGCATAGAATTAAACACAGATACAAGTCATTACCACACTAGTATTTGAGTTTGGTACCTTTTCTTTCATCGTTTTCAAGGTATGTTTTCTTTCAATCTGTAGCAGTGAGTTTGAACGGGTGCCAGCAGGGGGCCGGTCCAGCGGTCTTAACCGCAACAAGTGTTGTCCAGTGTTTTGCTTACGAGTCCTGAACTTGAACTTGAATCAAGCCTGGTATGCAGAGTCAAGAGAAGCCGGCATGCAGTCTACCGTTCATCAAATGACAAGGAAAAAAGGTCCTGCTGAATTAAGTTTCTCTTTTGCAAAATCATTTGCTTTCAGCTTTCTTTCTCCAATGTATGCCTGTTATTTTAGCTAATTCAATTGTTATAATGAATAGCAAGTCTATTCTGAATACTTGTTCATATATACTCCTTTTTTTATTACTTAGGTCAAGATGGGGCCTGCTGTTGCAAAATAAAAATAGAAGTATATTTGGGTTTTTTAAATTACAAAAAGATCTGAGACACCATTATTGGAAATCATGCATGTTTTTTTTTTTTTTAACGGATCAATAGATTAGAATCTAATTCTGAATCTGAATCTGCAAAAGTGATATTGAAACACCAGATGGGGACTGCATGATGTTGAAGAAAAAAAAGGAATATATATGATACAAATTTTAAACAGATATGAGACACCATTATTGGAAATTATGCAGGTGTTTTTCATACGGATCAATAAATTAAAATCTAAATCTGATTCTGAAAAAAAGTCATGTCAATGCACCAGCTTTTCACAAGAGAGAACAATTGTTTAAACACCAATAGATCATTCCAAATGCATGTTTACATGAATTCTTGTATTTGTATATGCAGAGTTCATGGTCTTCTTGAAGAATAAAAACATCAAATCCAAAATTGCTCAACGATTGAAAATTACAATGCATACAAAAGTCGACTCCATAGCCTTTGATAATATACTTATCACTGAGAAAGGGAAACTAATCAATGCATTAAAAACCAAAATGCAATCTTGCCCAGTAGTAACTATATTACCTAGCCTCCAAGAAAGTTATGTTTTGTCTGTCTTTCTATTGCCTTCCTCCTATCTGCCCTAATTCTAAACTTTCCCATAGGAAAGAAATGAGCCTGCCGCATACTCCTGCGGCAGACTTGCCGCAGATCTGCTGCAGACCTGCCGCAGACAGTCATCTTTTTCACATGCAAATTAGGTCTGCCGCAGACCTGCTGCAGACTTGCCGCATACTNTTTTTTCGAATTCCCCTGATATGTGCCCCATTTATTTCTTCTTCCAACTCATTCACTTCACATAATTGTTTCATGCTAGTACCACTTTCTGTGTCTGGATGGTGTATGCTTTATGCAGTGTATTAGAGAAGCACGTCATCATTTAACAATAGTGATGACCAATCTTCTTAGCTTCATGAGTAATCAAGCAGAAGTTTCTTTTGTCACAATCATTACAACATTTCTTGAGAATACTTACAAACAAGGTTCATTAAACTGTAAATACAGCCATTACTACCTGAAATATGTTCAACTGTTATAGAGCACAACAACCCTCCCCCTTTTGAAACCCATATGGACACAACACCAAAACTGTGCCCCCTCCTCCTCAATAGTGATGACCTTTTTGTAGAGTGGGGGGGGGGGTTTATGTTGGAAAATATTTCTGAAATGTACCCCTATTAAAATCCTGGATCTGCCCTGCCAACCCCAACCCCTTTTCTCCACTTTCACCCAGCCTCCTTATGTTGATTATCCCCCACCCTCTTGAATCTGTTAGTGTTTACCATAAATAGTCTGAAAGTTATTTTGGATGAACGCTGTTCTCTGCTAGTCACACCTACATCAAAAGATCCAACGCACCTAATTCCTCCAGCACCGGTACCATATGGGACCAATCCTAGCCCTCTTTCTCCACCCCCGTCTCACCCCAACCCCCTTAAGTCACATCAAAGTCAAAGACATCATGAATAGATCAGGGGTATATTTGTGGAGGCAACAGACCGTGAATTATTCCATATTTTCAATAATCGAGTTCCCACTCTTTAGACCTAACATAGACCAGAGGGACTATTATGAAGATCAGTTTCAGGTACTCGGTTGGTCTCATGTCCAGGCACAGAGATTGAAATCTTTCTACATACTCGAAGATTAATCAAGCCTTTCCTCTTTGCCAATTATGTGTAAAAGCCATCGATTCAATTGTTAAACAAAACAAAGCACTTATGATTTGTTCAAAAGTTTTGTGTCTTTGTTTGCTTCTTATGCTTCTGCAACTGTAAGCCTGAAAGATGTAGAAGAATCAGAAAAAAAAGAAAATGGGAACCTGAGGCAAAATTCCCCTCATAACTTAAAAAAAGAGAATACATTTGCCATTATTATTACCATCATTATTCTTGATGATTATGAGAGGCATTATTTTCATGGGAAAATGTGACTTGTGACTTGTAGGAATTTCTCCTAATTTTTTCATTAATCTATTTATTATATTAAACATGCCTTTGCATCCTACACATCTTGAGAAATATCCCCCAAATGCAAATCGAAACATTTCAAAGTGGGTTAATACGTTTAATAAGGATATTATCATTAAGATATCGTTCAGACTCTGAGAGCAAGGCTAGGTCCTGCCCCACACATCTGGTTCTGGTTTGATCTGGGGTGAGATGTAGAGGCCGATCAGGATGTCATATTCTCAGGCAGGGTGACGAGAGACAGTTTAGTTCATAGGGCACCCTGTGGACCTTCCCTCTTAGATTCCTACCAACTTGTCCCCTTTGATCAGTTCAAATTGGCATGTAGTCCCACTCATATTACAATGGTGTCAGTAATTAAGCCATGAGAAGGATTACAATCAACTCTGAATCAGTATGACGATTAAATCAAGTCCTTGAAGTATTTTTGTAGGGCGAAGGATGAGGAGAGACAGTTTCGTTCACAGGGCATCCTGTGGACCTCTTTTATTCCTACCAGCTTGTCCTAATCCATCATATCAAAGACAGTCCCACTCATGCACAATGGTGTTAGTAATTAAAGACTTCACACCTATATTGGGAAACCGTATCAACTCTGAATAAGTATGATGATTAATCCAGATCTTTTATCATAGGGCTAAAATGATAGAGGGTTTAGGTTAATATAGCATCATGTAGACATTCTTGATTGTTATAAAAGTTTTTTTAATGTTTTGTCCTAATTAATTAGATCCAGTACAATTGAAATTGATATGTATAGTCCTACTCATATATAATGATGTTTGTGATTGAGCCACTGCCAGCAAGTCTACATGATGAACTCCCAGTCATGCATAATCGTGTTGGTAAATACGCCCCGAGCAACGAAGCCTGCCTGCATGCAGTCTCACTCATGCACAGAGCGAGTAATTATTAAAGCCTCCAGCTTTAAATCAAGATAATAATCAATCCTGAATCAGAGAGATGATTAATCCAAAGTCTTAAAAAGTGTTTTCTCACAAATTGGATGTTCTGAGCGGTTATTGCCACAAGATCAAAAGTTAGAATACACGCCAAAAATAGAAGTTCATAGAATCAATGACATAAACATCTGAAAGATATTACAGTATAGTTAAAGGGCTAGCTACACTATTTTGCATCATTTTAGGGAGATTGTCAAAACAAGATTCTGTTGTATTCTTCATCTTCATGGAACAAGCTTTCAAAATAAAGTAGGGTCACTGTCGATTTTAGAGGGTCATACACCCTTGGACCCCTGTCACCATTTAGCCAATAGGCCAATCAAGAACAGCCACTACAGCTTAAGAGAGTCAAGGAATCCAGAAAATGCAGTCTTTGCAACTCCTAAAATTCATGAACCCCAGTTACCATTTAGACTGGTTTATCGGACCAAAATTCACCAAAAATGAGCGTACAGCAACTTCACGGTTGACTAGGAGAGTCAAGGGGTCCAGAAAAATGTAGAGTCTACGCGAGTTCTAAAATCCAAGGGGTTTGAGCCTTCACCTCTTTTCCATCAAATGACAGTAAAGAGGAAGTCAACCATTACAGACAAACTTTGACAGCAGCGGCAAAGCAGCCTATGGTACAGGTTACCATGGTGACGCATACACATAGAACGTGGCTGTCGCAACTTCTCTGATGAACGAAAAACTTCCTGTCCAGGAAAGTCCAGATGTTCCTCCCTGTCATATTTTTTTTTCATGAGGACTTAAGAAGATTACGGGTGAAGCGAAGGGATCCATCTCACGTTTGATCCTGGAAATTGGAAAGTGTGTAGTTGACTTTGGCCAAAGTAAATATTTGATGAATTTCATCGTTCATGAGCCTGACTCTATGCCCTTAAAAGAACTGTGTCAGGATGTGGAAATTTGATGAGCTTTGGGGGAATTCCTGAAAGGTTAGGAGATTTGAGGTTACAGCAAATGTCCTGTCGATAACCTATAGATAAGATTTTAATGTCAGTCTGGTAAATTTTGCATCAATGATAAAAAACCTTAATATTTCCTTCCACTCTACAAACAAGTTTAAATTGAATAATGAATCAGCATAACTACATAATTACGACCTTCTGGCTCCAAACAGACAATATTTAAGCATTCACGGAATAAGAACAGTATGTCCTCAGGTACTGCAAACGCTGAAACAAACCATGTTGTCATTTGGTGAAACTATGCACTTTAGAAGTATGGCATGTCCACCGAGCCATGAACTCATAAACTCTCGGAAGTTTGGGGCAAGATATGATATTCTGAAGGATGAAAAAACTTAACAATTCCTTCCTTCTCATGAGTGACAACCGATTCAATGAAATCGATGGCCCTGATTGGTTCCGTCAGATGGACTTATTAGATTAGGTCATTCATTCCGATTCACAGTAGGGCACCAGTTTAACCAGGATCTAAGATCAAGAACTGACCGACGGGGGGAAACTCGTTTTTCGGATTTGGATAATCATTTCATTTTTAATGTAATTTCTCATTTCAATTGATGTTCCACAAAAAGAGGACCCGGTTTTGCTGTCTACTATTGTGATTTCCTAAGCTCCCTTCTTGATAAAAAAAATCATCTTCACTTTTCAGGAATAATGGACATCTTAAATGGGTGAAAAGCTCTACAAATTTGGTCTCCATTCTTTTCTATCCATAGCAAAATGATAAAAGCCATACAGGTGTATGTCCTTACGAATTAAAGAAAAAATTCATAACAAATATCAACATTTTTGCCTGCATCAATTCAATCACAATACATGTATGACTATGTGTAGTTCAAGGGGGTTCAATATTTGTATACAGCTTTGGTGAATAACTTCAAAAAGATATTTACAAATATTGGATATCTATCCTAAACGTTTAAGAGTGGCTTAAAGTTTAGGCCTATTTCTTTCCTGGTGTTTTCCCACAGATAGAACTTGTCTGTCACTTTTTTACAGAAGACATTTTAACAAAAAGAATATAGGCCTTTGATCAGACCAAAGTCCATGATCGACACTAGTAGTAGCCTGCCAAAACCCTGTGAACGATTTATGAATTAGAAGGTCAAATGTAAGAATAACATCCCCGCCCTGATATTATTCAACCCTGCACAACAGGTGTGAATCCATTTTGATTTAAAACAATATTTTGATTATGGAGTGCATTGAGCAAGATTTGTTTTCATAGCTTGAAGTTGAACCCTATATATTGCAAGGTCAGCCATCACTATCGCACTCTACCTTTTTCAGTTGTATGCAGCATGCATATGAATGACAAAAGGTTATTCACCAAAGTTTAAAACTCCTTTCCTTGGATCCTAACAATTCATCGCTCACTTTGCAACTGAACTACTGGAATTATTGCAGGTAATCTGGTTCACAAACCAGCAACAGAGTCATCCTTGGCTGACCCCAAGAAGGCTGTGACAGCTTCATATTATCAATGTCAGTAATGGCCTTGTTGCTGGCAGCGGACGAATAGTGTGTCAAAGTTCAAACAAAATGAACTCACTAGGTTCATATCTATGGAAGATTGGCACTGATGATTACGTGGACCTGGAACTGTTTAGGACTCACGATAGACTATTGTCTCACGACCACCACATCCTGCAAGTATCAGTTACATAATTATGTTTTTTGTCTCAAAAGCTCAACCAGGGTCACCACTGAACTATTTTGAAAGGGGGATTGTTAAGCCGGGACAATCAATACAAATTGGCCCAAACCATAACTCAGAATTATATAAATATATAATGGAAATCAAAACGATTTGGTTACCTTTTGATCCGATTCTTCATTTATTAGTCTCAACTTCAGCCACCTCGTGGAATTAACATATCAAATCAGATAATTTGCATATTCGTAACAGATATAATTTCCCAAAGTTTCCTAAACTTCTTAGTTAAATAAGCATAAAAAACATATTACAAAGGGAAAAACTGGAGCAAAAGTAATATGATCATGAATATTAAGCATCTAGCTTCTAATGGCAGCCTATTTGAGTCCAAAGATCATAACAGTGGAGTGCCCCCCCCCCCTTCCCCCATTTTGTTTTGGAGGAATTACAATCCAAGGTTTTATACTTGAACCTGAAGGGGAAAAAAGTCATTTGTAGAACTGTCATCTGCAAGTGCAACACTATAGATCTATAGCAGCCCTGCTAATTGATGCTCGTATTCTTTACATGATAATCAAGCAATCGAACCACAAAGTCAAATATATCATCAACAAGCAACGAAACGACAGAGACAACATTTCACACGCGATATCATATACGCAAAAACTTACGATATTGGCAGCCAGCCTCGCCGTTGAGTCTCGACCAGCCGTGGCAGCACTTGTATTTCGTCTCGTAAGTCCTCTCGTACACAATGCGATACGACGTGTAGTAGGCCGTTCTAAAATAAAATAAAATAGAATAATAAATCCGTTAGATTTATGATTATTTAAAGTTGAGACATAATAATGACAGAATCAATGAGCGTGTGAAATGAATAGGGGCCCGGGCATGCATATGTACGGGGTTTAATCAGGGATCGGAACGTTCAGAAAACTTACGTTCGACACGGTTTCTTGGTAGACAAGGCTAAAGTTAAGCTCCACGTTCACGTAGTCTCTTCTACGGCTTTATTTCTATTTCCACGATTTCGTTTGTGTCTGTGCACATCTTTAGTAAAATTGTACCAATTTTACACATTAATTGTATGAAAATTTTCTTAATTATATTCATTATAATGAACGAAGCATAATTACTCATGAAAAGGCCTTGTTTTTAACGTCATCAACAAAGTGAAACGTTTCGAATAAAACTAACTTTGGCTAGCGAATAAAATCCACCTGCCACCAAAAAGTTGGTATCGGTACCGAAAGTGTGATTTCATCACCGTAACTTAACCCCTCCCCCCCCCCCCCCCCCNGCAGAGTAATTCATACAACCTAACAGAGAAAAACTAAACAAAAAGCGGGCCCCACGTATTAACATCAACATTTCAGCACGGCCCTTTGATGTTTGTTGTTTTGTTGTAAATTTCAGTTAGGACGCTACGAATTTTGGACTCTGTCATCAAATGAACAAACGGAGACAAAAATTGAATTGTAATTCAGTTTTGAGGTGTCCACTGAGCAAATTAGAGGCCTTGAACTTAAAGGAGGGCCAGGGGATACATTGGCACAACAACACAAAATGACCCTTCCACATTAGCTCTTGCCTTCGGATCTTCCGTAATTAGAAATGGACCTTGCTAACAGGTTTCTTTTTCTACAGAAAAACAGTAGAAGTACACCGGCGCTGAGTCACTGAGATAAAGATAGAATATTATACCATTTCGGACATGGTTTTAAGCAATCTAACGAAAATGTTCTAAATATGTTGAAAAATGATATTTTCGACATTATTCTTCTATTCTTTTCTCTTCACTCTCTGTCCAGAATTCGCGTTCAGCTTCAAAAGGCAAAGTTATGATTATGTTCATGTGTGAATAGAATGCCTACAAATGTGAATAAACATGTCTACCGTTTTAATTATCCATTAAATTGTAGTCTTTTCCAATAAACTCTCATCAACAGCTTTTTTCCCCTATATTCTTCTTTAGATCTACTGTCGTTTCTTATGAAAATCCAGAATGAATTTATTTATGTTAGATCTGACTTATTCCCTATTTTCTCTCATTATAACAATATATACACAATCTAATTGTTTCGAGTACAGTAGTTTCTTTGTGTCATCACACCGGCATCACACTTGCACCTGAAATATGAGAGAAAGAGTAGCCCTAAATTAAAACGACCACCAGTGGACCCCTACGACGGCAAACGTGACTGTTGGCTACAAACCTCAGTCCCACGCTGGCAATTTAATGTTACCCGCCACGTCGAGCTTATTAGCAGAAAATTTACACTAAGCGGTTGAGGCTATTAAAACATCAGGTGCTCGTCAATGTTGATGGCACGGTCGCTTTGCAGTAAATTTCTGATTGATTTACTATCTGTCTGTTGTTAGATCACGTTCATATCATATCACGGACAATATCGAGGCAAACCAAAGATGAAACGTTGCGAGTCATTAATTCGTATTCCAGACAATACAAAATATATGTTTGACATGAAGCTCCAATAAAAAATTAATCCTCACACATCCAGACGTACTAGTTCTGAGAAAAGTTGTTGCATTTTAATTGTTACGCATAATATTTTTTTAAAATATACGATACTACAAACTGGCCTTCAAATCCACACGTTTTTTCTTTCTTTTCTTGAATGTGTTAATGATTTATGTGGACAATTTCTTCCGGTTATTATTATAGTGATTAGACGGGAACAATCATGCTTATCAAATTTTTTATTTTTCAGATTCCAAATACTGTACATGCAGATCAAAACATCCGCATCCCCTTCCTTTATCTACATCGTCCTACCCCCCCCTCCCTCCCTCCCCCC